>ML742144.1:0-76304 GCA_009193465.1 Aspergillus avenaceus | reverse complement strand
TGCTGTTAAACTTGTTAAAATCAGATAGTTATTCAGAGAGACTGATAGAGGCAGTAGATAAAGGATTAATTAATACAGGTGCTTCTACTGGAGAACAGTTGAAGTAGCTGTTTAAATAGCTTTTTTTATTTATAGCAGTAGTTAATTAATAAATATACTTCAGAATTTAAATATTATTTATTTTAGTTAAAAGATTTCTGTAAATTTATTTTTTTTATAGATAGATTCTATAATAATTATAAAATTATAAACTTTTTTATAGTATTTAAACTATTTATTAAAATCTTTAAAAATATTTTAAATAAATTTTTATAGAGAAGCCAGATTAGCAGAGGACTGGGGAATAGTAGGCATTTTCAAATATAATAATTTTATAAAAAAGAGCTATATAATATTAAGATATAGGTTTAAACAGGATTCAGAATAAGGTTAATATATAGACAGAATACAGGTTAAGGATAGGTATAGATAGATAGATAAGATATAGCTTGAAGAGCTACAACAGGATTAGTTTTGGGCAGGTAGATATACAGCAGAAAGGTCACGTGGCAGGCGGTCAGGGCAGGCAGAACGGGAACCAGGGGTCACACCGTGACAACAACACAGAAAAAAAGATTTAAGAATATTTTTATATAAACTGTTAAAAGTACTGAAATAAAGTAGGAAAAAATAAAATATTTAAAGAGACTTTTATATAAAGACTATAAATATAGAGAAAATAAAGTTAAAATTGTTAGACTGGTCTTTCTGAAACTATTAAATACAGGTATTGATAAAAATAAAAATAAAAATAAGTTTATTATATTGGCAGAAGCTGGAACCAATTAATAGACTGTAAAAAAAGTAACAGACAGCAGAATACTAGGCAATGGTATAGAATAAAATAGATAGAAACAGTGGAAGGTTAGTTATGCAACAAAAAATCTTTGAAACTGTTTTGAATTTTCAAACTTATTAATCTGTATATTTACTGTTTAATTCTAGCTGTTAATATAAAAGTTCACTCTGTTTTCTTTATCAATCTGGTTTACCTGACTGCTAATAATTATTTGTTTAGTTAGAATTGTTCACAGGGTGACTCCCAGGCGCATTCAAGAGCTCTGACCGCTGCACTACTACAAGGCTTTGAAGCTTTGTACCGCACTCACATATGTGATTGGTGTGGTATTTATTTGTTCCGGAACCATGCTATACATCCATGGACGCTACCATATCATAGTGCGACAGTTTTGTAGCCTAGACGGCCAGATAGCAAGTTTCAAATTATCATACTAAATCATGAGTATATGCGCATCGATAATTTGTTTACCCATGGTATGGGTGCTCATATTAGCTAATATTATTTAATATACTTGATACATCAACCCGTTGCATAACAACGGTATCACTTTCGCAATGATCGATATCGTAGCTTTCCCCCAACATCCTCATATAGTGCCGGACATGAGCTACAGATACCCAAGATCAGGTCATTAAAGACTCGATGCCCAAGTTACCCAAGTCACCTGTAAAGAGAGAAAATGAAATAAAAGCAAAGTCACCATCAGACATCATCATCACTGGGCCTTAAGTCCTTTCCCTGCCCTGTTCTCCCTCCTTCGCTTTATCGCCTCGGGGCTGTATTCAGTGTCCAGAACATAATCCCACCACCTGAAGCTGCTAGAATAGTTCCCAACAAATTTCTCATGGTGGAGGTCATGATGATCGGCACCAGCCCAGAATGGCAGAAAATGATGGAGACTCCAAGGAAATTCGTAGCCGCTGTGCGCATCAATGGCCTGAAACAGCCGCAGGACAATCCAGACATACATAGTGAAGATATGCAGGTCACCGGTAATTGCACACCAAAGAATTGGACAGCCAACAGTACCGAATCCAAGGATCATTACTTCGATTGGAGAAGCATATTCAGCAGCCATGCCAAAAGGTGCCGAATACTGGTGATGGATTTTGTGAATCGCCTTGTACAAAGGACCCCAATGCAGTGCACGGTGCGAGAAATAATGCCACGTATCTTCGAGAACAAAGAAAATGGCGATCTGATAAGCCATCGTCCAAAGGGTCGGGAAAGGAACAGACGTTGAAAGGCCGAAAAATTGAGCCATTGGATGAAAAAGCCTGAGCAGCACATCATTAACTCAAAGGTTTAATTCCACAAACAGGGATACATACCAAATCTGAGGGAGCTCCACAGTGAAGTGGCTAAGTAACACAAACTTCGCGCAGTCCCATTGTTCCCGTAACGATGGTACTTTGTTCTGTGTGCATATTAGCTTGCAAATTGAAAGTCAGACAAGGGAATAACTCACACTTTGAATTTTATAACCCTTGAGCAGACCGAGACTGTCTATGAAAATCCATGGTAGGGAGCGTCCAAAGTAGACAATTTCGTGCATAACAAAAGACATGATCCCGGTGGCCAGGACGTCATTTTGCATCCAGGCGTACCACGCTGTCCACATCCTCTCAACCACGTTGAGGTGTGCATTATACTTAGATATTTCCTCAAATTGCCCCCAGTAAGTCTCTGGGGAAGGCGACAGCAATGTTGAGTTCCTTGACTAGATTAGTCACCCTAGCAAGACAACCATCGAGGGGATAATAGGCTCACATAGTGTTTGAGCGCTCCTTCTCAAGGATAATAGATTGCAATTGACTTGGTGAAAAGTGAAAAGCGAGGAAACTAATTGGGTTGGAAAGAACAAGAAATGATTAAATGTACGAGCGGGAATGTGTGTGTGTGGCCAGTATTTCAGGGACCCCCGGTGGATAAAGCTGCGCGATTAGGACCACCGGTCCCGAGGTGGCGAGACCTTTTTTTCTGTTGTTTCCCCCTTGCCCTGGGCCCTTTCCCTGACACCACCGCCTAGCCGACTTGGACCGATATTTGGACCCACCTTACTTAAGCAAAATGTATCCCCACTATGTTAATTCCTGTCCACTAACACTATGTTCATTATTATTTCAGTTTTTCAATCCTCCACACATACTCCGTATGCCGTACTCCGTACTCACGGTACCCCTAGCTAGTCACATCCCCGTCTTTTTACACACCGGTGATCACAAGGCAAATGCATCCTATTCCGAGAGCATATGTGGTGTATATACTTACATACGGAGTACTTGTTTTCAGGGGTATCTCCATTTAGAAAGACTGCTCAACTGCTCCATTCTTATTACCTAGTAAAAGGTTGATACCATCACCGCAAAGTAATTAGTGTCACAAGGCTCCATACATACCGTGCACATTAACAGTTATCGCTGCTCTCTTTCTTCCGAGGCTTCACTACATGCCCAATTGGAATATCCTGAGAAGATACCCTTACCAAAAGCTACACTCTCTACATCGCGTACACTATCAGGACACAACCCAGTGGTTCATATAAGTGCAAGTCTGGCGAGAAATGACCCATACGTACTGTGAATGTATTTCTGCTCAAGGAAACGGAAACAGGGAGATGGAGGATCTGCTTGATTAAATGTTCAAGGTTCTAGGTGTAGGTGGATGAGAGTGAGTAGTACAAGTATTATGGCCGAGACATTCCTATTTTTTGACAAGTATTGAATGACCTAGCAGGATGTACAAGATGTAATCTCAAAAGAATCATTAGTTCGTAGGGACTTAAGCACACGGGAATTTAGGAATTTAATTATGAAGTAGACTATCTGCGCTGTAAGGATTTGATTTTCCAAGAATTGATATATGTTGTAGTATTCTGTGTCTGCTCCCATGAATAAAGTTGTGCCAAGAACTAGATTCACTACACCATAGATGGCTTAGACGCGCGACTTGTTAATAAAGTTTTCTGCCGGTGACGCCATAATTGGTTTGAACCATACTCTGTAGAAGCTCTTTTCTTACATGGCTTTTCATGCTCTGCAGTTCAATAACAATGTCTGTGATCAACAAGTAAGCTGAATAATCTCTGAAGACCCATTCAATTTATTTTGTGTTTTGCTGACAGAATGTTAGTAACATACGTCGGATAGATGTACAGTTTGATAAAGCCAAACAACAAATTGATGAATTACATGTTACTACCATAGGGCTGCATAAGCAGGCAGGTAACCTGGAAGCTGTCATTAAGCATATGTCTTTGTTGGAGGATGCAGTCAGCTCACTTTCCGTGAATTCGAAGTCTCGGGCAATATTACATCCAGAGCAGATTGGGGGGATAGTCACCAACATCCATCATACTCTGAGTGAGTTGCATGAGCTCATGCTAGATGAACCCATTGAACATGCAGTGCAGGAGTTCATGTGGCTAGTAGTCGCAAAGGCTGCTGTACAGACTTTGGGAGTGATTTTGCAGTCATTCCTAGATCGGGCTCTTGCTCTTAATGATGAAATTAGTTACTGGGATAGCGTCCTAGTTTCTCCTTGGTATACTATTTTATACACAATACAAATATTCCCCTATCGCATATGGCACAAACTCATGGATACTCGATCATGTGAGGATGATAATAGTGCCGATGCAGGACAACCCGCACCTGGCTCACATAATAGAGCAACAAAATTTAACACGAGGCAAAATTATTTCTGCCCGGGGAGGTCACAGGCTCTGCGGACAAATATACTGTCACCGTTTATCACAGCCAAGTTTGGTATCAAGAAGAGGCTGGGTTTACTCAGACAAATAAGGAATTTTCATGCTAGTAGCATTGGACTCCTTATAGAGGAGTGCTTTCCCATCCACACTGGTGACAATCTTTTTGATTCGCCAGAAAGCCTCTTCATTGATGAGCATTGGCATACTACGGTATTTAAGAGCGTGGATCTAATGGGGACACTCTTACAAAGCGTGCGATTCGATAGTGGTGTCTTTGAGCTCAGGGAAGATACATCTTGGATTTCTGACAATGGATCCCGGCTCAGCCGAGAAAGGTCCACAGATATAAGCTCTTCTAAAGCATCTCCTGGCCTTGTTGCTGAGAATCTTCACGATATTCTCTTCCGACTACTTCCTGCCTACAAAACTAATTCACTTAAAGTTGTGAGCAGGCTCGGGCGCCCATCATGCCTAGTTCGCTATTGGCTTCCAATTTCAACGGTGGCCCTATCAGCAAGCACCTTGTTGAGGATTCTAACAAACCATCGTCATGAGCTTGTTAGATGGGCCACTAATTTTGGAACAACAGCGGTCGAATTTTGGTGTAATTGGGTCATTGACCCAATACACAGACTCATTGGTACCATAAAACATGATGAAACAAGTGAAATCGCTTTAATGAGCAGAAACAGCCTAGAGGCTGACCGGGCCAGCCTAGAGAGGATGGTTATCGATTTTATCCTTGACCGTGGTCATTCCAAGCACAGTGGCCTCTCTCTAAATATAGATTCTATTGCAGAGAAGGTCAGGGAGGGTGATTTAACGCCAGTCCTGAGAGCTTATGAGAAAGATTTACGCAGCCCCTTTGCCGGAACTGTACGTGGTGACCTTGTTAGAGCACTCTTAATCCAGATCCAGAAGACGAAAGTTGATGTCGAGATCGCAATTGGCGGTATCGACGCGTTGCTAAAAAGTCAAGAGCTAGTCTTTGGGTTTGTTCATACTCCCACATGACATGGCGACGAGGCTAATGTGTTGCAGTTTTGTTGGCCTCACACCGGGGATTCTGGTGTCTTACATGTCTCTTCAATGGCTCTACGGCCTGTTCGGTAATAGAAAGGGCCTACAGGTCGGCAGAAAGAAATACGAGTTACGACATGCGCTGCGGTAATTAGTATCAGACACGATCGAATCGGAACTTAAGCTAATTAGGTATTTTTTTTTTTTTTTTTTTTTTAGAAATATACACCGAACCTTGACGTTGTCAGCTTCAACCGCTACCGGCCTACTCACCTCCAGAGACCATGGCCTTTTGATTTGTGATGCTGAAGTTTTACTCAGGAAAGCAGATTTGATCTTACGGGGAGCAGATCGCCGTACATTCCAAGAAGACCTAAACGACCTTGTTAACCAAAGAGGCATTGATAGGCAGTTTGATATTATCGATAGAATGAGCTGGACGCATTCAGAATATATTCGAAGATAGATATTTGACAAATCGTTTGGTGTGTTAGACTATCAGAAATCAATTATCTTGATCACAAATTCATAAGATCTAGAGAAACTAGAAAACTAGAGTACGGGACATAGATGATGCATGCATGGTCATTCTGATCATGAGACGAGAAAGATATAGTCACGGCGATGTATGGTAGACTATACGCAATGGGCATATAAGAGGGGCTGGCAGAAGTGGACTCAATTCAACAGAGTAACAGCACCAGACGACTTAGCGTAGCTGGGGTATATATTAGAATGGCTTCGTATAATTTTGAAAGCTTATCTTCTAGGTCTCCTAATTCTTTGGTTGAAAGTTGGAACTTGATGCTTTACATGTACTTACATCATGCTCGTATCAGCGACATATTACATATACCATGTAAGCGATATACTAGCCACTTGGTATCTTGTAACCGTTAATTAGTTTGGTAATTGCTTCGGTAAATTGAGGCCGGAACTAGGCTTGGATCTTCCCATAAATTAGATGCCCGCATGTGTGGGGTAGTATGTCTTAATAGTAAATACGGGTACCAGGTGTTCTAAACCGAAGTTACGCAAAGCTCCGTCAGTAGGTATATACTTGTTACATCCCTGGCTGCTTACTTCACCTACTCATCCATCCATCTGTCACCATACACCATCCCGTGCAGCCACACCCTGCCCACCCTTATTTGTTGATAGCATCAATAACTCCTAATTTCGGCCTCACTGCTTTGGCTCCCTGAACTGCACATTTAAAACAGACTAGACCGCCTTCGGATCGCCACAACATTGCCCGTATCGTTCGGCCCGCCCTTTCCCCTGATTCCTTGTATAGTTTTCCAAGTCTCCATACGTCTTCGAGCAAACGAGTGCACCTTGCCGCCATTTGGTGGCTGCAGTCTTCTGCATAGAGATTAGCTGAAGTGCAAGGAAAGATTTGAAAGTTACCAGCTTAGGTGGACACGCCCAGTCAGGCCAGAGGCCAGAGGCTATCTAAAGAAAAGCAAAAGAAGGGGAAAGAAATATACTTAAAAGGAAAAAAAAAAAGGAGGGTGGAGAAAAAGAAAGCAAGCAAGCGAGAAAGACTGTGAATCAGACAATAGCAGCGACTTCACCAGCAGGCTCAACGGAAAGTCAACACGCGCCCGTTTTAGCACAGGAAGTATTGCCAGTGAACTTTCCCACCTGGAGAAGTGTATCTATACCGGCTCCTTCCATATCTTCGCCTAAGTCCCCATTCTGCTATAGCGGGTCTCACCACCATGGCCGGCACAAGGAACTATGACTTTCTGGTAAGTGCCAGCTTTGACATCGATAGGCATTGGGCTAATGCGTATCGAAGATCAAACTACTACTGATTGGAGACTCTGGGGTGGGGAAATCATGTTGCTTGTTGCGGTTCAGCGAAGATTCCTTTACCCCATCATTCATAACAACCATCGGCATCGATTTCAAAATCCGCACGATCGAGCTGGACGGGAAAAGGGTAAAACTTCAAATATGGGACACAGCTGGGCAGGAACGCTTTAGGACGATCACGACGGCATATTATAGAGGGGCAATGGGCATTCTTCTAGTTTATGATGTCACGGATGAACGATCATTCCAAAGTAAGGACATCCTTTACTATCTTATAGCTAAAAAAGGTACTAGTGCTAACGCTTCGCTGTTTTGTACCTAGATATCCGTACATGGTTCTCTAATGTCGAGCAACATGCGAGCGAGGGGGTTCACAAGATTCTTATCGGGAACAAGTGTGACTGGGAAGAGAAGAGAGCCGTTTCAACTGAACAAGGGCAGCAGTTAGCTGTTGAACTTGGTATACCATTTCTCGAGGTTTCGGCTAAGAACAACATCAACATCGAGAAAGCCTTCTACAACCTTGCTTCAGAAATTAAGAAGGGCATGGATACGTCTAAATCTGAACAATCTGGTTCACAGGGTGTCAACATAGACCAGCAAGGCCCGGGGCTCAATGGCAGCGCAGGGGGCAAGTGCTGTTAATCTTATTGCTGTATCATCATTCTGTTCGATTTTTTGAATTGAAATTTAATTAACAGACCCGCACATTTGTTGCTCTATATATTTCATTAGTAACAATCGTTTCTCGAATTCTATCAACTATTGTTTTGATACTTCAATAGATACAGCCTATTCCTTATTGCTGCCGATGCCCAGACCATATGCACATGTGGAAGGCCCATCTGAGTGCACCTTGTGTCAGTTCTAGAGTTTGAGTTCCGTTAGATTTATTTGCCTGGTGTTATGCTACATTGCCTGATTATACTAATACAGGATGTGGTATGTCTGTAACTGGCACAAACACTACCATAGCATTCCGATCTTGACTTTCTGGGTGTGGGACATAGAGGTTCACAGTCAGTTGCCATCATGCTGGCTAGGATAGGCTGGAGTAGGGTGTCTAGCCGATAAAAACCAACAAACCGTATCCTTGTAGCAGTGACAAAGACGACCACGACAATTACAACAATAGCAAAAGCGACAAAATAAAACAAGAGGATATCCATTGTATTTGGCTATGCGACAAAGTCTCGGCTTGTTCTAGGTAAATACGAGACCGGTTCATTTAAGAAATCCTAAAAAAGCTATAAAAAAAAAAAAAAAAAACCTGAACCGGGGCAACTTAGATCGGCATATCAGTAGCATTATATAGAACTTAATCATACCATATATAATAGAAGTTAATAATCAATAAGGATAGTTGTGCTACCACAGAAGCATTCCGAGGAGGTAGGTAGGTATGTATGTATGGTTTTATGTTGCGATATGTGGCTGCTTGGCTTGCCTCCATTTGTGAAACCAATAATCCCACGCAAGTTACGGATTGTTAATGTCAAACTGGACTTGTGCCTGGTGTATGGATGCTATCTTTGGGTAGCCATGCTTCATTTATGTTGCCCTCAGCGCTCTGTACTGAATGATGACATCGCTGTCCTCCTTTCTTATTATGACAGGGGTAACATTTGGTGCTCCTTTCTGGAAAATTATCTCAGGAAAACATTTGATGAATAGTCGCCTCGGGTTTAAAGGAATGATGGAATTTGTGTATGATATCTGTTGCCTTCGAAATGTACGTACAGGGGATAACAGTCACATCACTTCAGTTGAAGGAAAGAACTCAGAGTATCTCCAAATGCATTCAAATTGGAGGTGGTAAGAAATTCGAGCCTAGTTTCAGTAGCTGTTAGCAAATCGAACCTAAAGAATCCAAATGCCCAGAGTACGAGCCAAGTGCGGGCCGCTGATTTAGAATTCTTTGAAAAATTCGAGGCCCCGCTCCCAAAATCTTTTACTTGATGAACCTCTCGCATTGACAGCCGTCCCTTACCCTGTCTCCCTCGTCTGTTCTTCTCTGTTAGCTTGTTTCGATTTATCCCACTGCTTTTTTTGACGAATATTCGATTCACGATCCTGCAGGTAGCATAGATATCTCAATATCATTTGTACTGCGAAATAAAGTCCAGAATATCATCGGCATCATAGAGATCTCCCACCACCTTATTACTCTACCCTTTGGTGGTAAATGGAAAATTGTGTGACTTTAAGGCATCTCTGGTTTTGCAACTCGCATTAGGACTGTATTTATACTTTAACATCTCTTAAACAAGATGTCGGAAGCTCGCCTTTTCACAGTTCGTCCACTCTCAAAGCAAGCAAGAAGCGACTATAAAGACGCATTCCGTGTCCATCTATCAGCCTCATCTCTGGCTGCCCTTAAACTACGAGCCGGAGATGTTTGCACTTTACATATCTCCGATGACTGCGTCAAAACCGCAATAGCTTGGAATGCAACAGAAAACATACAAAACACAGTTGTGCAGACCTCCAGGACACTCCAGGAGTGCTACGATATTAAACTTGGCGAAAAAGTGTCTATCTCTAAAGTAGATGGCCCCCTGGAAGAAATCGAATCGGTTTCCTTAGTGGAATGCTCTGACGTCGACAAGGCTACGAAGTATGGCCTCCTCCCGCCTTCGGAGAAATGCCATTGGGTCTGGGCGATTGAGTTCCCTCTTTCTAGGTGTGATGTCCTGGCCACTGGCCTGGTATTTGATTTGGAACTCAAGGGCCAGCGAAGGAGCTTCAGGGTAGCGAAAATGTGGGGATCCAATCGGGGAACTAGTAGTACATTGTTGCGATTCACTGAGAGCTCAGAAGTTTTGATCGACGAGGATATAGCAAAGTGCGAGAAAACCCATGATAATAATATCGAAGTACGGGCACCTGGCCTTGGCGGATTGAGCCGCCAGATCGATAGTATTAATGAGAGTCTTGTCGACTTCAACCAGGCGTCAGGAAAAGTGGCAATGCCACCATTCTATGAGCACAACCGAGGTATCCTTCTTTACGGCCCGAAGGGAACAGGAAAAACTGCCCTACTCCGTCAGATACAAGCTGCCGGCTGGATAAAAACCTTCAACATAAATCCTTCCCTATTCAGCAAAAATATTGGCGACGGCGAGGCTAAGGTGCGCAATCTATTCCAAGAAGCACTTCGTTGCCAGCCAAGCGCCGTTATAATCGACCAATTGGAGTTCATTGCCCCTAGACGGACATCGTTGGACTCGCAATCACTGACTTCTGTCCTATGTGATTGTCTGAGCCTTGTGAGGGGCTCTCTAGTCTTGGTTGTGGCTGCTACTCGGCATCCGAATGAAGTTGATGATGCTTTGAGGACTCCTCATCGATTAGCGGTGGAAATCGAATTACAGGTCCCTACAGCTCTTGACCGTACGGAGATCCTGAGAGCTATATGTGGCTATCCTTCGTCTGGGTTGAGTGATGCACTCATAGATCTTATTGCAGAGAAAACTCACGGCTATGTTGGGGCTGACCTATTTGCTTTACTTCAACTTGTGTGCCGTAAGGCGCGACAGAGGCAGACTTTTGAAATTGAGGCGATGGACGGTCTTGTGACCTCGACTGCCATGTATACTCACAATGTAGACGGAGGGTTTAATCCCGAGAACGGAATGATTCCCTTGGAGGTTCAAGAAATTGATATATTATCGAGTCTACAAGAGACTCGTCCCACCGCAATGCGGGAGGTGTTCCTGGAGACGCCTAAGGTAAAGTGGTCAGACATAGGTGGTCAGTATGATATCAAGCAGCGTCTTCAGAAGGCCGTCGAGCGGCCACTCAAGGTGAGTAACCGTCCCGGTGATCCAGAAAGACTCTAATAAGTGTAGCATCCGGAACGCATGAAGCGGCTTAACGTAAATAGCAAAAAGGGGATATTATTGTATGGACCGCCAGGTTGTTCCAAGACCTTGACTGTTAAGGCGCTTGCCACAGAAGCAGGTCTAAACTTTTTGGCTGTGAAGGGTGCTGAAATATTGAGTATGTATGTCGGGGAGTCAGAACGGTCCCTGCGAGATATATTCAGGAAGGCAAGATCTGCGAGGCCAAGTATTATCTTCTTTGATGAGATCGATGCAATTGCCTCAAGACGCAGTGCCACATCTCAAGGCGGGGTCAATGTACTCACAACCCTGTTGAATGAGATGGATGGCATCGAGGAATTAAAGAGTGTGCTAGTAGTGGCTGCCACAAATAAGCCCGAGGTAATTGATCCGGCTTTGATGCGCCCTGGTCGATTGGACAATATACTCTATATAGGTCCTCCAGATTTTGAGGCTCGGAGGGAAATCTTGGGCATTTGGTGTCAAAAGTCAGTGGTTCATCCCGAGGTGAACCTGGAAGATTTGGCCTGGAGAACCGAGGGTTACTCTGGTGCTGAGATCATGAGCATTTGTGAAACCGCTGGGGACGCTGCATTGGATGAGGAAGAGGAAACTGGGCAAGAACTAGATGTGCAATTGAAACATTTCGATATCGCGCTTCAGCAGGTCAAAAGACAGATAACTGATAGCGTTATTCAGCAATATAAAAAATGGGGAGAGTCAGTTGATGCTTAGTGTCAATAGGGATCATAGAAATTGAGAATTCTAAGAGTACATTCTCTACAGAGAGTACATAATTTGAAGGCTATGATTCTCGCCGCAGTATACCCAGTATAAGTGATGGGGCCTCGCGCCAACAAATATAAGAATCGATGGGTATGTACATATAAACAAGGTTCTATGGGTTGCTACCACTGTATAAACAGACAAATTCTTATGTAATATATAAATGTATGTTCATCCTATCAGCCTATCAGCCAAACGACTTGAGAGTATAATTATCCTAGGACATATCCAAGGAGTATACAATTTACAAGTGGGGACATAGTCCACCATTATCTCAGCCAGCTCAAGACTGTCCATATAGCCAACAAAAAAACTTGAAAAGAGGTTGGAGATGATACTATGTGTAAATTGTAAGGCAGGCTACCCACAAATTGAAATGCAGCCCTTTTATGTGTACGGAGTAGGTACGCCGCGTAGCATTGCATAAGCCAGTCCTGGAGGTGCTGACGGGAGCTAGGTGGCCGTGGTATTATGGGGCATAGTCTAACCAGGATTGGCTAGTCGGCGCTAGGACGGGACGAGAGGCACCTTAAATAGGTAAGTTATTCCGGGTGCTCTGTACAGAGAGTAGGTGCCGTGAAGCAGCGGCGTACACCCGTCTTAGGCTCAGAGTGTAACATACTCCGTATCTTGTTTTGCCCAAATCCCCATTGTTGACAGTTTGGGCTTCACATTGCTTCCCAGCATTGATGCATATGTATCGTTTCATGGATAACGTGCTCTATCACATATGAGATTATCACAGGTCGGGGATAGCTCTTCAGTTTACCGCAGCTGAGAAATTAAACACCACTGGCATTTTAATTACTACTATTTCAAAGGTCACACCCTGCATTCTTGCAACATGACTACGAGAACTCGAGGACGAACGCCGGTCCTCTCCCAACAAAACCCAAGTACAGAAAAAGCTTCTCTACTAAGGCGCACAGTTTCTCCGCGCTCTGTATCGAGACCTAGAAGTGCCCGGACCCCGTCTACCGAACGGGACCCAAGCCACCATAATGGGCACTCTCCAAGGAGCTGGTCTCGCTCTCTTTCTCGATCGAGAAAGCTTTCACGAAGCCGGAGCCGGAGCCGGGGCTCTCGATGGCACAAGAAGAGGAGATACACCAGGACTCCTAGCCCCGCAACCAATCTGCCGAGAAGCTCAAAGGTCTGTAGGATCTTTGTCCTCCTAAGCCACCAATATACCGTGCGAAGCTCACATTTAGAAGATAGTTGTTGAAAAATTGACAAAGAATGTAACTGAATCACATCTCCGTGAAGTCTTCGGAAGTTTTGGTGTCATAGAAAGCCTTGACATTCCCATGAATAAAGCTTGTGTGTACAATCACCCTGCACATACTGTTGGTGTCCTAATTTATTTCCAGTCATGACAAACAGGGGCACTGCATATATACTCTACCACGATCCGGCTGATGCAGAGGCGGCCATCGCGCATATGCACGAAGCCCAATTTGATGGTGCTGTGCTAAGTGTTTCTATTGTTCTTCCTCGAAGGGCATTCTCTCGCTCCCCTCCGCCCCCTCAAGTTGGCTGGGCAAACTCTAATCGCCAGAGATACGGTCGCGGGCAACAACCTGATGTTCGCTATCCCCGCTCCTCGCTTCGATCCCCCACGAATTCAAGAAGATTTGGTCGTGGAAGGCCAATGGAAATGCATGATCTTTATCGCCCGCAATCTTCATCTAGATCTCGATCACCTCGTCGTTCTCACTCAATATCGGAACCACGTTCAACTTCTCCACCGAGGCAGATGGGACAGCCGCGCCCTGGCAGCAGTCGGCGCAGTCGGCGCCGCAGCCCTAGTTACAGCAATTATGATTACAGCAGCCGTAGTGGTAGGAGTAGGAGTTCGAGCATAGGTAGAAGTCAACCTCGGCACAGCCCCTCGGGACGGTGAACAGTGTGGTTGGTGCATTATGAGAAGGTTGAGAATTGTCATGCCTATTGAATCTTCAATACGACAATAGCATTTAACTTCTATAATCCTTAAACTGTATTTCGCTTAATTAAAAGGCAAAAATATGGCCCTTGGTGAAATAATATTTATAGGACACCCTTCAATGTACGCTTTTGCTGGCCGTGAGCGAGCAGGATACAGCCATTATCCGATAAGTCATGAATTTTCAAAAAAAGGCACACCATCCAATATACATCGCGGCGAGGTTTCTCTTGTCAGTTGCTTGCATTATTAGCTCGTCCACGTGGCCATCTACCGACAATGGAACGGATTCTCCTGGCAGGAGGCCACGGAGTTTGCTACGGACATTTTCCAGGACTCCGGCGGGTGTCTCTGGAACACCAATATGGGCGCGACGCTTCATAAGTGCATTAGCAGTATGTTCGGTATTTACAAGATATGTTGCTTACCTTTTTCCCAATAAAATCTGTTGTTGGGTCGTGTAAGAATGTCTCAAGTATAGTCATCAACCCATCTTCGTTCTGCCTTAATAAACCAAGAGTAAGTTCACATGTCTTCCGGAACGGACCTATTACAAATAGTTAGGTAGAAGCAATTATTTAAGACTGGATGTGGGGGAATCGAACCGTTATACCCATATGCGCCGAAGGCATCAATCATGTTCTGTGTAAGGCGAAAAGGAACTAGTTCAGGCTTATCGAACGTCAGGCCCTACACAAAGATTTATCGGTTACTCTGCGTACATGAGGGCCTGTGATGAGCTTGTTCGGTGTCTTACCTTGTCAAAGAGACAATTAAAGTCGACATGTAGGACGCCACCGGTTCCTTCCTCGAATAAAATATTCTCGCCGTGCCGGTCTCCAAGCCTGCATCAGCTGTAGCATTAGTACGGAATAAGATCACACTCTAGAAAGACATACCCTAGAACATAGCCAACCATGGACATAACTGCGCAAGATCTAGTATAGCGAAGTCTTGCTACAAACCATGCACTTGATTCCGGAAACATCTCGATGAACCATTCGTGCAGAACAGGTGGAAACCTAGGTCCGTGTTAACTTGATTGCGCTTAACCATGGTATTCATGGGACAGGAATACTTGGCCAGAACTCTGGTTGTGAACAAAGGCAATTTTGAAGTGTCGGCACACGCCTCGCTCAGATACTGTCTGATCTCGGTATACTATGAAAGCAGAATAATAGCTGGTTAGTTATTTCGGAATTGTGGATACTTGCAAACTGCGCCTCACATTTGGTGTTATGCCTCGTTCCTTTAGCAGTTTTATGACAAGATCCCTCAGTGTTCTGAGATTGTCGACCCATTCAATCAGTCCACACTCTTCATTTAGAGGTGTGACTGCATATGTTTTTATGTCTATATTTGATTAGTTAACATTAGGGAGAAACAAACAAACAAGAAATGGATATTAAGTAAGAAAAACAGGGTATCAGATAAACACGTACACATGCGTCGTTTGCTTGATTCAACATCCCTCTTGAGAAACCTATTGATCATATTATTGAACTCCATAAGACGCTGGTCTTTTCGGAGATCATCTTTGGGTTTACAAAGAATGTTGTAGACCTTCCCATCTGATCCCCGAATGCCAATTTTTCGAGGTTTCTGGAGAGAGTTCAAAACTTGTGCATCATCAAGAACGGCTGGAAAGAATTAGGCATCTGGTAAAAGTGTATAGGTAATGGGAACAATACCCTCAATGGTTGTAGGGTCTTTGGGGAAAGCCCTAAACCCTCTCAGATATTCCGAGTCGTGACTGGCCGGCAAAGTTGGTGTTAACATCGCTTGGAATGGGACAACTAGCCGGCAAGGAGCCACTTTATGATTGAACTCTAGATTCCGAGCTAGGTTAATTCTCGAAATCTTGTCTTCAATGCGCGCTACGCATAACTTCAGCATCTCCTCAGAGAACTTTTGCCCTTGGTTCATCATCGCACGCATGTCGCAAGGCGATTCCGTCTTCAATTTCTTATTTACCTCCTTGCAGAGTATCAGCACTCGCTTTCATAACGGGATGACGATTCTATCTTACTGTGATTTTCTGAAGACAGTTTATGCCCCTAGATGCCCTTTCCTTGGAGGAAGATTTGACCACGGCAAATACAGTCCATAATCCTTGATGAGGGAAGAAGTTCACAGCCTTCGCTACTACCTTCGTTAACAAATCATAGACTGCAGGATTTGGGTGACAAATCCTCGCGACTACTTGGGGGAGAATAGTGAAAAGCTGTTACGATCAGAATACATTCAGAGATACAAAGCTTTTGTAATATGCTTACCAATGCAGCTGGCATTCGGTTGACATATTTCCTGAGCTGAGAATGCATGTCATCGAGACTCTTCTTCCTTTGGTTCAAAGTGTGTATCTGGAACTCCCTATCGTGAAGTTTCTCGATTTTCAGTAGTCCGTATTGCATTATTTAGAAGATAGCCTAGGTACTACTCACTCGTTGTTCCCTTTCTTTGGATCAAAAGGCTGATCGACAGTGGAGGCATGCTCAAGCCAGAGGGTGAGGATTTTAGGCAAGGACTGGAAAACATATTTATTGCCATGCGCTAATGATCGGAGGTAATTATCAATGACTAGCTTTGATGCCTCACCACTCAAACTAAACATGCATTAGTGTGTATAGGACCTTTTGGGTAGGATAAATGAACGAAAATGCACTTACTATATCTGTGCTTCTTTCCCCAGCGGTTTAGCTTTCTCGGAGTCTAAAATCTTGTTGTAGTGTTTCCCAAGATAATAATGTGCCTTTTCCCATCTGTGATAAGTTAGTACATATAAGTGTTTTGGCTTAATACCGGTGTATACCTGGAGTGTAGCTTGATGGCCTCTCGGTATCGCTGCACTATGACATCCGATTGTGTTTGTCCAGCCCTGTCGGTCCATTTTGCCAACAAGAGATGCGCCTAAGCCCAATGATTATCAGTGACACCCGCTCTTTCAACCATGGCTCAGGGCATACCCTTGCGGCAAGCATATTCTCATGCTTTTCATGATTTGAGGCCATTCCAATCGAGTGGGGTTCGTCCGCGGAAGAGGTTGAGATAGATTCACTAGCAGCTATTGCGCCTTCTAACGTCTGTATTGCTTTTCGATGATATCCGTCCTTCCACAGCAGTCTGGCATGTTCTATGGTGGCTGACCTATCTTTCAAGCGGGCCGCATGGAGCATCGACTGATACGCCTGGTTAGTTAAGTTACCTTTACGCAAAAGGCGAGTACTTGTTATCCAAGCGTCGGCTATGTCCGAATCATGGTAGTTGCGCCTTGTAGTTGTTAGATATATTCCCTTCCAATGTAAGATATTCTGTGAGAGAAACGTACGTCAGTTCCATCATAGCCCTCCTCAGGCCAAGGAGGTATTGTTTGTCAGCTATATGGCCCCCAAGAACATCTAGCCGACGGCTCAGAGCATCACGGACGTCGGAGCGTGTACCACTTTGTTCGCCTCCAGTACTAGAGCCTGCTATGGACTCCATTTCTGCTAAAGCATGTAGTTTGAGGATGTTATCATGGCATGCCTGTAATGATACCACAGAGTTGGTGTTAAGAGATTTTGCGACGCTCAGTCGTAGACCATCAATGATGATTTTGAACTCATCTTTACGGTTTTGACGAACGGCATCAAGTGCTAGTCCAACCCCAATGTTGAAATCTCCTGTACCTTTGTGCGGGCAAAGTTGAAGATAATCATGAAGTTTCTCCCACTTCCCAGCGATCCAGGTGGCTTCGATGACAAAAGGAAGGAACTTAAAGCCGGAGCCGGTTGTTCGGACAATTTCGAATCGAGTGAGAATGGCATCTACATAGCGGTAAGTAAAAGTGCTTGGGTTATGTAACGACTTATAAAGGAATCGATACCTTGTTGGCCGGATTCCTTGAGACATGTAAAGAGGTCCAACTGGGCATTGACATTGTCAGGATCCTTTTCGAGTTGTAATTCATACCAACATTGTGCAGTAGCCCATCTTCCTGCCTTACGGTGTTCAAGGATCTGCTGGTCGATATTGAGGGCATGCAAATGAGTTGATATGCCCTCTATACCATCTGGCTCATCAATTTGACTATAAATGTCTTGAAGGCGTTGGTACAGAGGCTCAACAGTGGAACCGGCTTGTTTGGTCCTATATTGTCGGATATATTGCTCCCAGTGGAAAAGTGCTCTGGAAAAAGATTTGCACTCAACTGCTCTTTTGGAAATGACTTCAGGCGGCACCGCAGACAACAGAGATTCGACAGCCTTAACTTGGGATATATATGTATTTAGAAGTGAGTTCGGGCCTGTATCCTTGTGTGAACGACTCCCCTGACGACTATGGCCTCGAAGACCATTAAGCTGCTTTTTTTTGCCCTGTAGCCACCTCGAAAGGTAATCAAGCACTTCGAATATACTCTATTTTCATTCAACATGAAGAAATTAACTCAATTCTCGAAGTTTATAGATCATCATAGCACTCACCTGACTGCATAACAATGTGGTTTCGTAAATGTCGTTACGTGCATCTGGAAGAGGTTGAGATAGAACACTAGTCACCTCTCGAAGTAGATCCTGCTTCTCTTTCTGGGTACCCCCAACTATTCGGTTTAGAACTGCGAACGGTAGAAGGAATGAAGCGATAGATATGTCCTGGCCTTTGACAATGCGGCTGGATATGCTAAATACAAGCCGTGCATTATCGCCACTCCCTTTCTGCAGCAAGTTTTGCACAAATGTTCGCAGCCATTCACTGTGTGTTAGCCCGGTAGAAAAAAAGGGATAACTGCCAATTGAATTGACTGATCCAACTGTAACTGTATACTTAGAAGTGAGGAAAGGTGTTAGTGTGTTGCGAACAGTTTCAGGAAGTTCTAGCCAACGACGATATTTCTCATCGGCTTGAATATTACGGGAGCGCTGAGCAACAGCTGAATCCAGACCACAGAACCTAAGCAGATTCTGCATGGCATAAGCGAGAAACCCCTGGGCCCTGGTATTAGAGGCTGACAAGAATGCATCCACAAGAACGTGTTGAAGGAAAAAGATTATGAAATCGAAGGTTTCATCCATGCTATCAAAGTTCGACAGGACGAGTATATCTCTTTTTTCCTTAATTGGATCGACACGGTTTGGATCCAAACAGCCTATGAGCCCTAAACATCGAGCTGAGAGAAGAGTCACAATGTCTGAGCTCGCGTTAAACTTCACACAGCAATCAAGTAATGCTCGGGTCAATTGCGCAACAACAGGATCTGGCTGTTCACTAAGGACAGTCCGATGAAGGAACTCTTCATGATTTGAGAGATATGGTACTAACTCTGTTAAAGCTTGCTCGACAACTGTAGCATTTTCGCTTTGACAACGTCGAACAAATGCTGAGAGATGACTTCGAACATCCATCTTCCCTTTCATGGCCTTGATGTCAGCATCAAAAACGGACATGACCGGAATAGACCCCAAAGAAGGCATAGTGTTGCAGACATCACCAATAAGTTCACTGTGACTCTTGACAATGTAACCAACAAGTTCATATGCGCATTTTCTTGTGTCTTCTGTGAATCTATCCCAGTATTTAATCACAATCGACAAGGTCTGATCAAGCAGTGGTTCGACCTCTTCATCCTGTAAAGATCTGACCAACACTGCCCAAACCGTGAAGGCATTGTTGCATAATTCCTTGATCCCAAGGGCTGATCGTAGACAGGCACATATCTCCATCCATTAGTCCCAACGTCTCTCAAAGCCAGTTGACAATAGTCTGTTTCTATACTCACCTGGGGGATGGCGCTGCCCACGTGCCTTGGGGCAATCATGACCATTTCACCGATAGCCATAATATTTCTTCTCTTTTCAACCAAAGGTTGCCTAATTTGGAAGTCATTGATGGCATGAGCGAATTCTGTGATTATGCCAAGAATATGTTCTTCAATGAATTGGCCTATTGGACTTATTCCTTTTGATGCATGGCCTGACTTCCGCGGAACAAGGACTGCTAGGAGCTGAAGCGCTCGATGAAACTTCGCCTATCAGTATTTAAATTCAAAGTGTATATGCGTATTTGGAATACAGATACTTACCCTCACCCTTTCCTCTTCCCCAGTGTCTCCAAGTCCCTTGAATAAATGACAAGCAATCAAGATTGGTTCAATCCGTACAAGGTCCGCCAAATCACGACCCCCAAAAGCGGGGTCGATCTCAGACAAAGCAGTCATGATCATGTCTTCTGGAGCTGGAGATGGCTGGCTCAATAAAAACGCAAGAATTGCTGCGAGGTTATCCTTTTCTGAGCAGATATCGAACGGTGTCTTAGGGTCCTTGTAAGTTGCTCCTATCCTAGCAATAGTATCTCCCTTCCGTGTAAGGACTAAGTAGGGCAAGACATATACTTCAGTCAACCTGAAAAAGTCATCTACTTTCATCCCCAGCATGTCGCAGAGACGTTCCGCCATGCACGGGCGTGATTGGAAGTTTTTAACTATTGCGACAGAAAGAGTTCTCCAGAAGGGCCTAAACAAACCAGCCGGGGTAGCTGATCGGCACTGCGCAAGCTTTGAAAGCTGAATGGGGAAACCTTATTAGAACGGTACTTGCAAGGAGGGTCGAAAAACCAAAAAAATGGTGTATGACAGACAAGAAGGCGCCACATACCTCAGTATAGGCTACTGCAGAAACAAAAGGGTTCGGATGCCCGAGATACTCGATCAAACGAAGGAGTATTATATTCATCTCCTCATCACAGGAGAAGCTAAAGCATTCAAGACCTATGTTAGCCAATGAATGTTTACTTTTAGAGAAGCTTGACACACATTGCGAGGTGACACAGTGTCACTATACATGTCTCATGCAGCGATGATTCGCGTTTTTCAGAGATGCTATGCAGCCACTCCAAAATCATAACAAAGTTGTTGCGACGTGTTTCGGTATCTAAGCCCCTATGAATGAAAGCAAGTATTGAATGGCTAATGTCTTGTCAGCTGTAGGAAGTTTAATCGCCATAAAAAGTCATACCCTGTAGTGATCCGTAGCTCTCTGACGGAGCTCCGAAGTGAATGCAGACAAAACTCGCCGAAAACGGAACTGTTCAGCTGTAGATAGCTTGGACTCGAAGTATGCAGCAGGACCCTTTTTAGTGTACACATTGCATGAATTCTTATGTTCGAAGAACGTGAGAGCCTAGTAATGATATGGCTCATGATTTTGGCTAGTTCATCCATTTTAGGACATGGCAGTTTGAGCATCACATCCTGTTCATATTCTTCATAATCACATTCATAGCAAAGTATAGCATTCTCGGACACAGCACCATCAGCCCTTACCAATCTCCCAGCAATGGCACAGGGAAGTTTGCTTAGTGCTCTCAAAAAGTCGCATTTTGCTCTGTCCTCTAGACTGGAAAAGGATTTTCTTCACGAGTTAGTTAGTTATATAAGGCCCGAACCCATACTTCAACTTACGACACAGCTGGGTATAGATTGTCCACATCTTGCGAGCCCTCGAAGCCTAAAATACTGAACGAAGATGTTATGAGCTGCTGTACCATGCCTTCGGACAGAGATTGTTCGCTAAGGCAGGGAATGCAATCATGTTGCGATGCGTGAATCAATCCGTTGCTTTCAAATATCTGATCAAATGGCCCGTATTCCTGTGCTTTGCTATACAGCTTCGATACAGGCGTCTTATGAGTGACAAAAGAGATAGAATCTGCATTATTGTCCTCGGAAGTCCTCTGGATGAAAGTTTGAATTGCGACCTGCGAATTGATAAGCACAAACAGTCATCAATGAAACCACCCAAGAATCTGGAGTAGGTACCTGGAGCTGTGGCTCAAAACATTGGAACCGGGGTGTAACGTTAACACTTTTAAGGGTTGGTAAAATTGCAGCTTGAACGCACTGATGAAACACGCCTGTGTGTTCAGGACAAGCAGCGAAACTGTCAAGAATCTGACCCACCCCACGCTGGAGAATTAGGAACTTGTTTAGATTGTTTAACGTAAAAACGTCGCCAACACTTCGAAGCAAATTGTATGCTAGTTCAAGCTCCGACGGGGGTAGAATGCATTGCTTGCCATATAACTGGACATGGGCCACACATTGTAAACAGCTGTGGGCTTTGCATTCTATGTCATCTGACCCCGTAAGCTGAAGACAACGGAAAGCGATCTTCCACAGACGGATATACCTGTTCAAGACCCAGGTCAGATTTTGTCGGCCATTGGTGGTTTTATCGATCGCACAAGAATCAGTCTCCTTATTCATCATGAGTGAATTCAGTAGGCAAAGTGCTATGTTAAGCGCCTGAGACATCGAAGTCAGCCTAAATCTTTTTTCGAAAAGCCCACGGGGCAGGCTAAGTCTGTCTAAGTCTACAAAAAAGGAACCCCTCAGAGTTGGTACGTTCATCCTAAGACTTGAGTCGTCTCGTAGATCCCATGTAATCACATCCTCAAGACAAAACAAGATTTCTGTAGTTAATTAGCCTAAACCCTAAGCTCACTGTCCAAATCCAGCATACCTGTCGCGCATGCTCGCAGTAGCCCAGTGCTCGAGTGAGAAAGGGGCCACAGATTATGATACCCACTTTGAGCGTGAGTTATACTCATCAGAATCTTAACAACTCTTTCATTTATGGCCCCACTATCCCAAGCATTGAGCAAATGAAGCGCTCGCACGACTAGCCAGGCATACAGCGGTGCATGTGTGGATTCCCCTAAAACTATAGGATCAGGGAGTTCCATTAGCGTCTGGGGAGCCTTCTCAATTGCTATTAGGATGATATCAAGGCAGTCCAATATCTGGCCTTCCAAATCTGGCCTCGGATCTTTAGTGCATGGTTCTAAGCCTGCTTTCAAAACAACGCAGATTAATTTGCTGATATCTGTGGTTTTATCATCGAACTGGAGTCGGTGACATCCCTCCCCAGCGATCTCGTGACGTAGTTGGGAAAAATTCTCCTTGCTTAGGCTATGCGCTTGATTTCCTTGAGATGGATTACGCGGTGCCAACTGTGCAGCTAGCGTAGATGAACCTGACTCTGTAGTAATCCGACTCTCCCTTTGTGGAGCCAAAATTTGTAATACTTTATGGCCATCGGTTGCCATTTGGACTGCATACAATCATTTTATTTGAAATCGACAAAGATCTTATCAAAAGAGACTTGGGGGTGATAATAAATAGAATCTCACCGCGCTATGTGCTGTGCTTGTGGGTTTTAAGTGTGGCACTATGACACAAGTGATTTGCGGAGTACAGAAGTGCAGGAATACGTAATAGCATTACAGTGTACACACGTGCCAGTTTATGCCTGCGTATTGTATAAAATGTAAAAAAAAAAAAAAAATAAGGACCGGAGAAACACATTACCTACTCTGTAGGCGGTTTATTGATAGCTATGTTATCGATATTAAGCAACAGGTACCTACTCTGTACATCTCAAACAAGATATAGCATAGAGAACAATTCCAACCCCCCGTCTCACAGGGAATATTCATGATAATTCTTTCTGGGAACCTGTTGTGACCTTGAAGCATGCTTTGTCTATTTAGGAAAGTTTCACCAACCCTGAAAAGCTTTTTTATTTTTATTTTTATTTTTATTTTTATTTTTATTTTTATTTCTGTTGAAATATATGTATATATGTATATAAATATAATATGATAACATAAAACAGTACAATAATAAAAAAACAAACAAACAAACAAACCTTTACACCACATGAAAATTTGGATATGATTCCCCACCAGAACCTTCTTTCATCTACTGAAACCCATTGATTATTGATCCCTAGTAAAATAGGTAGAATGACAACTAGCTGAGGTGCCTACTATTTACAAATTACCTATTAGGCCTTTTGCCTACCTTAAGACCTGATTTTTTTTTTTCTTTTTTCATTTCTATTTCTTTATAGCTATCCTCGGATTCGACTAGTCAGCTACATGCCAACAAATCTGTCCGACATGGCTCAGGATGACAATAAGCACATCTATTTCATGAAACAGGCTTTACTAATGGTAGTATTTCCCCTGCATAGTACAAGTTTGGTAAAAAAAAAAAAAAAAAAAAAAAGTGCTTATTATCATATAGGGTGAAAAAGCCCTCGAAGTGGGTGAAACTCCGGTGGGATGTGTCTTAGTATATAGAGGTCAAATAGTCGGCTCTGGAATGAATGATACAAACAAGTCAATGAATGTAGGTGATCGAAATATTATCTGGGCATGTTGAGACCACTTCCTGCTTCTTGAGAAGTTGGTGTGAGCATGCACAGGGTTTGCAATGCGCTTCAAGTCTGTTCCGTTATACGAAGGCACTTGCCCTTAGCAAGGGGAAAAAGCATTCTGACTCTTGTCTCCATTAGGGTACAAGGCATGCCGAGTTTATCGCTATTGATGAGATGCTTCGGGCCTATCCGCGGTCATTACTTCGTTCAACGGATCTCTATGTAACGGTTGAACCATGTGTCATGTGCGCCTCCGCTTTAAGGCAGTATCAGATACGAGCCGTATATTTTGGTTGCAGCAACGAGCGTTTTGGAGGAACAGGGAGCATTCTTTCATTACATTCCGAGTTTGTGATCATATACCCTAGATCATTTCTAAGTGACTAACACGAATGACCCAAAACAGTACCTCGATAGATCCTCCTTACCCTGTGTATGGGGGATTGTTTGGCAAACAGGCCATAATGTTGCTTCGGCGCTTCTACATTCAAGAGAATGAGAAAGGTATGGTAAGCCACCTCACCAAACATTCGCAAATGATTGATAACATATATAGCACCGAAACCTCGCCCAAAGAAACATCGGGAACTGAACACGAAATTCGATGATGAAACTTAAAATCAGCTTATTTGGTAGATAACATAGTAACTCTCAAGATCATCCAAAGTCTCCTGTTAAATAACCCATTTTGTCATGCATGTAAATCAAGGAGTCTGACAATATCAGACACGATAGTTGGAACATTTCTGCATGGGCAAAGCATTCTAAATCCATTGAAAGTCGGAGAATAAGTACACAACACTTGCAAGCTTCGGATCGACCTGATTATGTCTACAATTTGTCGATTCATGTAGAGTTTAACTCCGCCAAGCGCTCAGCTTCAAGCTCCTGCTCAGCTTGTTGATAATACTTGGCTGTGTCGACGCCATGCTTTAAGAAAGTTAGCGTATCTGGTTGAAGCTGGAGGTAGAGCAGCTAGGGAGGCCTTACCTGATCATGGTTAACAATATTAAACCAAGGAAGGACGTGGATAAAGAGCTCTGAATAACGCGAGTTTCTCGCCGCAACGCCTTGCAGGTAAGTGGACACATTTGATGTGCCATATAGCGATTCACCCATCTTAACCTTGTCAACCATTTCCTTCATATCCATGTCCACTTCCCTTGAGTTTTCGGTGAACCCATAGAAACGATCTGATGCCAGTGTAAGTTCTGAATGACCAAATCCAATCGCCATTGGCTGTAGAGATCAACGTACTGCAGGATCTTTGATAAAGTACATGCAAGCCACCAATGAGGCCGATCGCCGTTGCGAGTCGCATCACAGGTGCGAAACCCCCTTTACCAACATGGGATGGGCTAACTCTTTCCATCGCCCAGAACGCCAATGGTGAAGCAGCTGCAGCACTACCGGCGACTGCATAGTCGGATGGTCTAGCATATCTGAAAACCCGCCTTAGGTGCCTAGAAAATGTGAATATTCGATCGGAATTCTAATTTTGGGCGATACATACGGGTCGGAATCGATCAACTGCAATGCAAACCATGGTTAGTAACCGTGTCTCAATTCACACATGGCCAGAAGTAACCCATACCGGATAGTCGGTATTAGCCCGCTTGGGGGGAGCAATGGCCGACTTTGCAGCAGCTGTCATTATGGGTAAATAAGGGTGGATCAGATCCTTATTGTGCTGTTCAATATGGCTCCAGGGCTGCTATGGATGTCAACTTGGTGAGGTGAACTGTGCCAAGAACAAAGTTCTGGCTTATTAAAGCAACCAGCCAATAGAGACTGTGCTGATTAGTTCACTAGATTATTACACAGATACACTTGGTTACAGCAAGCCTCATGTACTACGCATCTTTACAGGGCATGCATATCAGGCAACTATGGTTAAGTGCGTAACATATACATATCCATACCTGGGTAGCAGTCATTAGTAACCTTACCTTGGAACCAATACGATAAAAGAAAACTACTTGACTTAACCGCCCCCTTCACTTAGTTTCGGGGTCGCGTATGGGTTAATCTTGCAGTACCATCGCTGTGGATATGACCCATGAACTTTTCAATGCTCTTTTCTTCTATAGTTGAGATAAGATGAAATCAAAGAAATCATGCGTTGCAGGCGGTCAGGATGGATCAGAAAATCAATGTGAATACACTGTATAAGGTAACTCCAGTACCTAGGTACTAATCGCCTTTATTCTTATCAGACACGACAGAGGTCGAGGCGTTTTCATGTAGAGCCTCAGTTCTTAAGTGCCAGTTTGAATTATTTCATCTGACATTGTAATTTTCATTCAGTAATACAAGTGTATACGACGAAAGATTGCGTTACCGCCTAGTTCCTTAAATGCCATGTATCCACTGGTCCGGGCATATCTCGATTACCATACGTAATTTACTCTAGTATTGCATGTGTATAGAAATTTTTATGGTAGTCTATCATCAATCCATATTTTTAAGCATCCGTATAGGACTGGTTTATAAGGATTTTTGGCGCGCTAGATGATAAACCTGACTATCTTGATCAATGATTATAGACCAAGCATTAAAATTCATAGAATATGCAAAACAGAATTATATTTTCTACTCCAAAAATGATAAATTCTTATATGTATCAGTCTTTCAGATAATGTAGACGTCATACATCATACATCATACTAGTGGTAGACTGTAGTTAAGATCCTTGTAGACTGTAGTAAGCTAGGGATATATACAATCTAATTTATATTATATATGTATATATATCGGGGGGTTTATATTTTATAAAGCTACAGAGCTTTTTAACCCTTGAGTTTTTTAAAAATAAAATCGTCATTTCAGCCATAAACATTATAGCTTGCAGATGGCTATGTTAAATTGGAGCTTTTTGCCATGCAATTGGAAGTTGGAACCCCCCTTCTCGGGCTTCCCGGACTGCCTTCCTATTTAGAAATACCCTGTAAGGTTGTTTTATGCTAGCTATAATAATTGAAAACTGAGTTGATCAAAAGTGCTGGATCACTTACAGTAATGTATATGTTAACCAAGTAATACATACAGTATACGAATATGATACACGGTTTTTTTTTTTTTTTTTTTTTCAATCCGCTGGGTGATGTGGCCGTTCCCGTCTTGGAAAGCATGTCCCAAACATTTTTAGTACGCGTCTTGTCTGTTGCCCATGAATGCCCTTCAGAGAATCTTAACTTGATGATGAATTTGGGTTGAACTGGATAACAAAGAGTAAAATCAAACCAAACAAGAGGGAAAAAAGGGAGGAAAATCTATCTTGCACCATGGAGCACAATGTTGAGTCAGGGGTCCGAACAGAGCCGTCATATCAAAATATCGATGATCTATTTGACTACGATATTGGTTTGGATGATATTTTGCAAAATGTCTCATCAACAACTGAAGCAAATACACCAAAGCTGTCCACGGTTCAGGACACCCCTGGGCTAGGACTAGGACTTGACGAAGAGGTCAGGATCACCAAAAAGCGGCAACCAGTTGCTAAGTTAGACGAGAGCCGGTAAGTTGAGACATCTTGTCTACGGTTGATAAATGATAATGAAGTATTCATTTTGCAAGCTTGCTATCTCAGGCAGGGATTCCAAAACTACGCCGCAAAGCTAAACAGAATCTTAAATTCAAAGGAAAAGGGCATGAGGTCTGTTATAAACTGAACTGTGATAGTCATTAATTGACCACTAACATCTCTGTCAGTTTTCTGATGCGGCTCGTCTACTGAATCATTATCAAATATGGCTTGATGACTTGTTTCCTCGCGCAAAGTTCAGAGATGGCCTAGCTATGATTGAGAGACTCGGTCATAATAGACGTCTACAATTAATGCGCAGGGAATGGATTGAAGAAGAAAAGCCAAAAACACGCCTAGACAGTGCAGACCAGTCTCTGCCATTGCACCCACCGGCTGCGAACATCACTAAGACCGTGGATACTACAGGCACTGATGTTTTTCGGCTAAAGTCTTCGAGCCACGACAGTCTAATCAAAGCGCAAGCATCCAGGAAATCGAACGACTCGGACCAGGACTTGTTTATTCCTAATGATGTTTTATGTAATACAATACGCCAAGACGCCTCGGAGAATGACGATGATTTGGAAGCGCTATTAAAAGAGGATGTCTGTTCCGCAATTGAAAAACAGATCACCACAGATAAACCGATTTCGACTATGGAAAATCGTACCAATATCATCGAAGATGAAGCCATTGAAGAATTGGAAATGCTGGGTCGGCCCTGAGCATGAAGTTTTGAATAGACAATGGATGCGTTAGGATCAATGCTTCTTTGATTAACTCCCAGAGGCATTTGAACTAGGTTATATAAGACAGCAATATTAATGGTGAAAATTAAGGTTTTGTTAATCGGACATGAATTCAACAATTGGACGATACTCGAACACCGACTTCCCTAACCACGGCAAAACATGCTTAAAAGGTGCTGTCGATATCAAAAAGATGACGTAGGGTTTCCACTGTCCTTTTCTCGAGACAGGGAGAAGAGAGAAAATGACCATGAGCTGGTTACATGGTTACTTGTTCCGTGAAGACCGAAAATTGGCCACCTGCACCAGCCCAGTTTAACTTCTTACCACGTACAGCAGTATTCTCAACAATTGTTGCTATCTCAATATCATCAGAAGTACCTTGGCCAGTCTGATATGTAGCAGAAAAGCCCCAGGACCAAGGACGGCCATCAACATCAATGGCGATTGAATGATCGGACCCAGCTGCCACTGCGGTTGCTTTAATTCCTGGAACAGGTGTGGGTTCGATTAAAATCCGAGAGCGCCCACGTTCATCTTTGATTACGGCATCCTCAGGGATAGTATCGATCTTGAGACCTGTCTGGTAGCCATCCAACCGGCCCCAAACTAGACACTGCTCACCGTTGGCAATCGCAATTGAATGGTGTGCACCGCCACAGATCTGCGTAACATTTTTTCCCGACAAAGAATCCACGATAGTAGGGTGAACAATGGCAGCCTCATCCTCACCAGCATTGTCTGGGATGCCCGTTTCACCGAAACTATTAAGACCCCAGGCAAAAACCTTTCCAGATTGGTGAATGGCAAAAGAGTGGAAGGCACCACACGCTATATGAACAATATTCTTAGGCAGGCCAAATTCGCGTGGTTGAAGTCCATTCAGCCTGTTCCGTTCGATGATGCGGCGACCCAACTGATTTTGCTGACCAGAACCCCAAGAAAACACGGCCCCTTTATCATTCAAAGCCAGAACGTGGTTGTCTCCACATGCGAGGTGCCTTACTTTTTTCAGTGTCGTAATCAAAGTTGGGGTTGGCTGAACCTTGTGCGTAGCATCGAAACCCAGAATACCATCATTACTCTAGGACCTGGTTAGCTAGGAATAGACGGATGATGTCGAAAGGAGAAAACTTGCTCTGAACGTCCCCCAGCCGTACACTAAGCCATCATCGGTGAGGGCAAAACTTGAGCTATCCCCAGCAGCAACTTCGACAAAGACAACACCTTCAGGGAAAGCATTAGATGGGATAGCTGTCGGCGTGGACTCATGTGGGTTGAGTGCCAGTTCGTCATCTGAGTCCGAATCGGCATTGCTCTTATTGTCTTCAATATCCTTATAACCACCGTCCCATGTGGTATCCCTACCAAGCGCACCTTGGTCATTGACGCCCCATGTAAGGAGCTTGTTATCGTGAGTGAGAGCAACGCAATGCATACCACCAACAGCAATTTGGACTACTCCAACTTTGTCTGCAGATAAGTGAGGATTGAGTCTTGGTCGTTTCACATCAACGGCATTCTTTTCTGGACCGAGACCGAGTTCGCCTGAGCTGCCCTCACCACAGACGTAGACATTCAACCGAGTTGTTGGCGCTTGGTTTATGACCACTTTCGGCTTTGGTTTTGTAGCGCGATTTTCCGCAACACGAGGCTTTTTAGGTTTGTGAACAGGCTCCTCAATCGCATCTGCCTTACGCTTGTTGGAAGGTGCTACGCGCACACCTTTGCTGGCCGTTTTTGTACGCGCATCGTCTTTGGGCTTAGTTGCCCCAAGTTTTGCGGCATGCCCTTTAGTGGAAACCTTTGTTGTAGAAGTTTTCTTTGTAGTCATTGTGGTGCTTTTCGAAGTACTTCCAGGCTTTTGCGAAGGTTTCGGCGCGCTTTTTTTGGGAGGCATACTTACGATAAATGTGAAGGGAAGGGAACTCAAAGATAGAGATGTAATAAAAGGGTTAGCGAGGAGCAGGGTAGAATAAGTATCCAGCTATGCACAATATGTATTATGATGTGGGACAATAAATGGTAGCTGAATAATAGCAAAGTCAAATGGTTGGGGACGCGACGGGGCTCTGTGGTGTATTGTTATTGTTGTTGTTCGGATAAATCAAAAATGTCATTGAAGCGCTAAACCCTAGTCGTCAATATTCCGACACGTCCGGGCCGCCTAGGTTCAAATTACTACAGCATAGATTTGGTACAAGATGAAGATATAAGATAAAGGCTAGATAGAGGGAGGGGGAAAGGAAGGAATGTATAGAAATTGCTAGAGTGTTTTTTTACATATCACAAAAGGGGGAGAGTTACAAAAGACCTCTTTTGGATGTTTGTAGGTTTTGTAATGAATTCTCACCATATCAATGGATCCTTAGATACCAGTCTTCTGGGTACCTAAGCAGTTAGTGTCATGTGGCCTTTAAAGATACCGTACTATCTAGCTCTTTTTCCCCTGTTTGCTTTGCCCCTGACAACCAGCCAAGCATCGGGCACGATCACCTAAGTACTTTGATGGGGTTCTATATCTAGGTAAGTAGAACACAATGCTTGAAAAGGAAATCATATATCCTTCTAGCTGTATAGCCCATTCCAGCAGAAACCTCTCCTCCCCATACTGGGAGGTAAATTAAATACTGGTGAAACATACGGAGTATAGATATCAATTACCTGCTTTGATTCTATGGGTCACAAAACTTTTTAGTACTATAAACATCTCTTATATATATCTATAATCTAGATTCCCATTTTACTTCACGAGTGTTGCACAAAATGAATGATTTCATGATAGTATCATTAGCCACCACCATGACTTGAAATATCAAGGGGTATGGGACCTATGAGTCCCCGCGGGGGTCATTGCACGAAGCTTGCCACACATTATGACATTCTGCCCTAATGGCGCCCATTTTACATCCCTAGGATTGAGGGCAGCATTTGGCTTTCCTTCGTCATCGCGTTTTGAGTCCGGACTCACACCTACCCCACCGCTGCCTAAATAGGTTGGCGCGACAGTCACAATGATAGAGTCAATGAACTCAGTGTATTCAGGGTTCAACAACTCGCTCAAGACAGTTCCGCCGCCTTCTATCATTACACTTTTGACCCCTTCGGATGCCAAGGCGCGCAGAATAGCTTCCCAACGCAAGCGCCAATTCTGGTTATATTCTACAATCCGAAGAAAGTCGCCCCCGTAGCCTTTTAACATCATTAATTTTTCTGGATGGATTTGGGCCCCTGGTGATATAACCACCCACGGAGCCTTTCCTTTCCCTTCAACCGCAGTCCGTAGCATTCTACATCCAGGGTGGATGGGCCATCGCCCTGTTGGATCAATAATGACTGGACGTGGCTGCCACATCCTCCCAAGTCCACCGAATCCACCGGCGCCCTCCAGCCTGCAGTTTAATCCCGGGTTGTCAGCTAGCACAGTCCCAACGCCTATCAAGATGGCATCATGGCGAGATCTCAGATAATGGGTCATTAATTTCGCCTCTGGCCCAGATAATACCGTTTGCATACCCGGAAGAAGGGAGATCTTAGAATCCATGGAAGATGCATATGACAGGGTGACGTGTGGGAACTGGCGTCTTTCGTCATTATGTGGGAGATAATGCTCAAGGAAGTCCAAAGGGAACTGAGGAAATGACAGGGTATCTGGTGGAAGAGGGGAATCGGAGAATGTTTTGGGTAGAGCCGAGTCAGCCGAGCCTTTGCTGCCGCTACCGGCAAACCTTGTCTTCACAATCCCATGGCCCTTCTGGTATTCATAGCCATCGTGTGGTATGAGTTTGACTTCAGGATTTTGAATCCTCCATTTTGCGGAGACATTTCGGACATCTGTGACTGTGCAAAACTTCCCCCCTGCTTCCAGCAGCTTTTCAAGCTCCTCTTGGAATTTTGTGTATATAGATGAGGGCAAATATCCTTTTATAGCTTCCTTCCGAGCAAATTCCATGAGTCCGGAGTTTCGCTTTACTTTATCAATGAAATCAAGGTCATGCGAATGAAACGAACTACTACCAGGGGTTCTGGCAATGGTCACGGTTGAGTAGGCTCCTTCGAAGCGGACAACCTTGATTTGGAAGTTGCATATACCACCTTCACGCACCCTCTTCTTTCGAGGGCGTTTACCCTCTGGGAGAGGGCGTGTTTCGGACGTGCGATGTGTTGGACGTCTTAAGCGACACATATAATAGTCCGTAGTGCAATGGCCTTCTTTGCTAGAGTTGGACCTCTGTTTGACCCACACATTATCTATAAACGGCCAGTATGTTTCGAACTCCTCGAGACTGATCTCAATTGGGTCTTTGCAATCGAACATAACCTGTCGGATTCTTGCAAGATTCGGTGGATTGTTTATTAGGCTGTAACTCGTGGAGGTAATAGCAGCTTCCGGGTTCGCAACGTCAGTATCAGTACAAGCATCGACCAGAATTCTAGGTCTAGCGGGGTTCGGAAGCGCTTCGTTCCCCATCCCCACAGGCTCTGGGAAATTTGGACCATTGAAGTGTTTCGAACCGTGATCTTTTCGTCTGAGGTGGCTGCCGGGTGACAAACTGTATGTTGTGGTACGGCAATTAGATGTTGTCTCAATAACCTTCTCGGGTACAATTGTTAGTTCATGCGGTACCGGTGCGGTAGTTCCGTTACGCAAGGAAGCTATGTCGGACTCGGTAAACGATAACTCTTTGCTCGCGTCCGACACGCCAGATTGACTATGGTCCATGTCGTGTGCTCACTGTCTAGGCTAGTGCCCCCCAAATCAACCTGAACTCGCTAGAGGCCCCACAGGATCGGTTTGTGTTTTAACCTATCTATCTATCTGCTCCCGGAGTAATCTATGATTAATAGACAGCACAATGGACCAATAGTGGGTCAAAGAGAAGGTAAACTAGGGAAATTTCCCGCAGCTTCTTGTGATGAAAAGCTCAGACCCCTGGGGCCTGGGGACATACTCCGTACTGAGTACTACATGTTTAAGATTATTTGACGTCGATCTGCTTGAAGGTCTTGAAACGAAAATGCCAATATTTCTTGGCAATTGTCACCAACAAGGTCCATGATCTTGAGGTGGACAAAAAATTAAGAAAAAGTTTGTATCCTTATATAGCTACATCTGTCATAAGGGAAGTAAGTCATTGGTTGAGGTGACTCAGATAGGTAGCATGAATGTTTAATTTATTGAAACACTCCACGGCGAGAGCAGTATTGCACTGTGAGAGAAATAATAGGCCATCAGAAGATAACAGCATCCGATGTAGTAACATCTAGTACGCCCCAATATCGGCACCTGCACGAGCAAGCGTCTCATATACTCGAGGTGGCAACTTATACTTTACCATACCAGAAAAGATCATTAAATCTTTGGCCATCACCAACAAGTCATCCGCTAGACTTTGTCTTATTTCATTTTCATATACCCCTGACTTGAGACGTTCTCTTTCATGCCCAATGCATGTTATGCTCCACATAATGACATGGCCAACATTGCGCGAGATAGCCATAGGGAATGACGAAAATGCTTGGGCTGCGCCTCGAATATAGGGAACCGAACCTCTGGCTCTTAATGGGAGAATGTTCAAGGCATTGATGGCCTGCAGCATATTTTGTTAGTTCAATAAGGGAATTAAAGTGGGATTAACAGCCATAGAAACAAAAGTCTCATCATCAACGAAAATCACTTACATCCAAGGCCGATGTCCATTCCCCTGTTTCAACTTCCACTTTAGCTTCCATCATACGGAGTAGCAAACCGCATGCGTCACGATTTACTTGACGGATCCGTTGATAGTACAGAGCATTCGAGTTATATAGGCTGATAATATTTTTAGCCAGGACCACGGGATCTTCCACTGCTGTCAGACTGAGGCTACTGCCAGACTTTGTAGGAACTGACTCTAGCCCATCCTCTTGCAAATGTGTCCGTGGACGCAATGGCTGCAACTTCAGGGCAGGACTTCCCAACTCAATAGTCACAGCATCAGATAACGCTCTGTTGATAATATCAACCACGCGGTCGTAATCTTCAGCAAGATGATATAAGAGAACCGCGTCTGCGATTAATCCCTTATCATCGGCAACAGCTGCCGCTTGTACGGTAATGGTTTTTAGGAAATCCTCCTGATCGACCAGTTTGATCAAACTAATACGCTGCTCGATCATGCCCTTGATCCTACTTCCGTCGGATTGTATGTCACCCAGAAGCTTTGCAAAATCTCGGGTCTCCAAGATGTATTCCCGCAATGCTTCGTGACACACAGAAGCTTGAGATTTGCCTAAAGATCCCGGAAGGTCAGCGTTGAGACAAAGTAATGAGAAATAGTCGACCGCCGCCTCAACATATCCGGTGCGGAATTCCTTAGTGTATTGCGTCACAAGATATCCAAAGTTGATCTGTGGATATTGCTTCACTGAGAAGGATACTGTTTCTCGTCAGTACATTTGTAACAAGGCGAATGTGCCCGGGAGAAGGCATTTTCGTATGGATGATGAATGATGGGCGGGAATTGTGACTTACATATCTCTTCGCCAGAAGTATAAAAATCTGACACGCGCAGAAGACCATAATAGGATAGAGCGATTGCAAAGTGCACAGCACTGACGGGAGAGTATGATCCGAGATATGAAATAGCCTGTTCAAACATTCCACCTAGGATCTGTAGAAGAAAAAAGGTTCCATAACCACCAGGGCCTTCTTGGCCCTTGCTAAAGACTCGCTGCCCGATCTCAGTGATGTCAGTCTGGATGTCCTCAAGTCCAAACACATCTCCTGCAATTTCTTCAGCACGGTCGTCCTCTCTGGCTAAACTGAACTGCAACCACATCCAATCTTCAACACTTTGGTTGACACCTTCCAAGCGCCTACGGCCAAGGTCGCAACGTCCAATAATCTTGTAACAGGCCATCCGATAAGGATCAACTGTATTATCGGGAGCATTGCGCGAACGTTGTTGATATTCCCCATTGATTTTCTGTTGTAAATCCCTCGGCAATCGTCTAGTCTGTGCATAAGTTGTCATGTATGTGACGAACTTATGATCCAATGACCGAAACCCAGGATCCTGACTAACATATTCGGCAGCCTCGGTGACAAACCCACACCGGAGAAGGTAGAAGATGAGGATCCAACAATAATCCTGACCAACCAATTGCAATTCAGTTCCATCAGGGGCGAGATCTTTCCTTGCCGCTCTAAGTCGGATATAAGCGCGGATTTTGTTTATCACAGTCGGTATGCCTCCAAGCTGAGCCTCCCGGGGGTTTTTTGCAATCACATTCTCGACTTCATTGTAAAAGAGCCTTTCAAGGAAAGTCCTCGAACCTTCAACGATCCGCTTCCTGAGACCTACAGCTCTTCGGGAATTTGGTGACTCATCCAAATAATCTCCTGAAAAATGTCGCTCTCTCAAGGAATTGGGTTCCGGGGCAGTTAGAATACTCGGGGGCTCTTTAACAATGCTTATCAGCGCATGGTAAGCATCGAAAAGTTGCCGCGGCACCTGTCGCAATTAGCCAATCGAACATATACTCGAACAGCACCACTTACATCACCACCAACACGACTTTCAACTTCAGAGAATTCATGAAGGATCGGAAAGGTGCTCGCTCGTAATCTAGCAGAGTTCAACAACTGGACCTTGTCCGCATAATGCCCCATCTTTTCCCTCAGGAAGCGGAGATCTGGAGACTGAGAACATAGACCCTCACTTTCAATTGAATCCTCAAAGAACTTATGATTCGCAGTACCAATTCCAGGAGTACCAATCACTGACTTTTCCAGACCCGAACGCCCAAAGACGCTCCGGCGGGATACACCTGATGCAACATGGCCTAGTGTGGCACTGGACTTATTTGGATGTCGTGCATGGTGGCCAAACGAACCTTTCCCATCACCAGCTGTGTCATCTTTTTGAGCTAAGCCAAAATACAGAAAGATCCTCCGACGTTGTTCCTCCCAATCCAAATCAACTTTCCCCTCCAAGAACATATCAAAATCCCTATGGGTACGAGCGAGGCTCTCAGCAATCATCGCTTGCCGACCGCGTTGCTGTATGTTTCGCAAAAATTTCTGATTATCCGGGTCAAAACTCTCCTGTTCTTTGGAATGGCATGATACCGATGCTTGAGGGTCTAAAGCTTTGAGACCTCGTAAAGCATGCCCCGGTGAAACCCCGGATGCAGCAAGAAGATAGTGGCTGGTATCGGTAGAAGCGGTTAGCTTTACATTACTCGGTTATAGTCGATGATGTTTAAGAAGGTTACTCACGCTTTGCTGTTTGGTACGTGGGAATCATTTGCTCTTCCAGTACCGAGCTCCCTTGCTTTTCTTCGGATATCATCAAGACCCAATTGAAGACTGGGCAGCTCTTCGAAGTTGTTATTTTGCCCTAATGCAGAAAGCGGCCTTTTTTTACCACGTTCTAACAAGCTGTTGAAAAATGCAGGTTGAGTTACCTGGTTAGGATATCTGGATTGTTGAGACGTAATGGGAAGCGTTAGATCCTGTCCAAGGGTTGACGATGGTACAGACTGTTGCTGAGCTTGTGTGCTAAATGTTGGATCACTTGAAAGAACTTGTGTAGTAGGATTTTTGGTAGATAAAAGGCCGGAGCTCTGAATCGAGCCTCCCATGCCAGCTCCCCCAAAAGGCGAGCTGGAGCTTGTGGAAGCCATTGGGAGACTGGGAGAGCACAAGAGCCAGCAAGTAGCTATAGGTCACTGTAAATGCTGAAGTGAAGTTATGAGTTATCGAGGTCCAAAAAAAACATTAAGAGAAGTTGGTCCTCACGATACAATACCAAAGCCTACGGGTAGACTTTGTTATCAAAATATCGTGTCCTCGTGCTTAATAGGTAATGGATGTTTGTATGGAAAATAGCTTTGTCGCGGCCTAGATCTCTAAAATCGAATGCCCGGAACTTTATTTCGCCGATTGGACATGGAAATCCAACAACAATCTATTTAGGCCCATGATCGACCATGGATATAGTTTTAACACATTATTATAGGTGCCATATTGCATGCTGAGCACTTAATTCCTGCAGTGGTATACAGGAGTATCTACAATGCCAGTTTTCCAAAACAAAACCTTTCGACGTGCAACAACAGTTTCATCTTCACTTAGTGAACGGATTGGGGAAGCATATCGCGCTAAACTGCCTCGGCACCCATTTCTTCTGTTTGGGTTTCCCTTTGTTATGATTATAGTCGCTGGGTCATTTGTTTTGACCCCTGCTGCTGCTCTGAGATACGAGCGGTATGACCGCAAAGTACAACAGTTGGATCAAGAGGAAGCTATGGCCCTGGGGCTTAGAGGACCAGACGGCGAAGAGGGAATCAAGAGAAACCCGCGAAGGAGAGTCATAGGCGATGAAAGAGAGGAGTACTATGTGAGTCTGTATTGTCGGTTTGGTTTCATTTGGCATCTATTGTTAATATTTCTGTAGAGGCTCATGGCCAAAGATTTGGACAACTGGGAGCAGAAGCGAGTACAGAGATTCAAAGGCGAACCCGATGGAAAACTTTGACCAACAAATCTCGGTACAAAATTTCGAAGACTTGACGACTTTTTTTTACTCAACTTCTTATTGCTGGGGATGCCCGCATTCTTAGGTATTCGCTCAGGTTCGTTGAAAATGTGGTTCGATGAAAGACATCTATTTCGTATCCCTTGAAAATGTACTGAAACCTACGTCTTTAAGTCGAAATTTAGTAATGCTCTAACACATAAGTTTAGTTAATTATATATATCAATTCCATTACATGAATGGCTATGGGCGATAAAAAAAGTAACCAGATCGGATTAGTTGCAAAAGCCAAAATATTACTATCATCCCATGCCACTATAAGGCATTGATGAAGGGCTTATCTAGTAGATACTCGAGTGAGCAGTCAATTTAGGGACATGTCTCATATGGGATTTAGTGCGATTCCACGGGTTCTATTAGATGCCCATGTATTGGAAGCATTTATATGCAGACTACGAGAGCATTTATCTAACGAGGTCAGATTGACTAATTCTATATGTAAAATGTAGAAACAATCAAGTAGCAAGGCAATTCATAGGATAAGTTAGATTATATTGCAGACTTGGGCAGCCTCAGACAAGAGAATCACTGCATCATTAAATTCTCTTATCACAAATTCAATTGTAATTGCCTATTCTATTTTACATTTAGGATAAGATTATTTTCACTGTGTTTTTCTTTTATTTTAATCACTGTTTTAGATACTTGTAGAACCAGAGGTGGAGTATAGCGAAAAGGAGGGGGAAAGAAAAAGAAAAAGAGGGCGGAGAGGAGAGTAAAGGAAATAAAATAGATAATGAGCCTATGATCCAGACCACTCCTGCCTGGCAGTTTGGCTTTTCTGCACACCTTTGCCGCTCTCTGACCCTCTTTCTAACCCACCACATAACGTCATACCCAAGGGACGATTTGGTTTCCTTCGTTTTCTCTCACCTCAATTTGCCCTTTCCAAATTTCCTCGCTTATTGACTCGTTCACTCCGCCCTCTTTCGTGCTCAACGACGGTAGTGGATCATCAACAGGTCTCAGCCAAAAACTTCCCTCCCCACTTCTTATTTCTGGACACACGATTGGTTCGGGACACTCACTGGAGTTGACCGTGCGATCATTTTTGCCCCCTCTCGGCGTTGCTGTGGCTAGAACTCCTCCACCTTCATGCACCTTTTCTTCACCCTATAATTTGAATAGATTGTTTAATCCTCTTCATTTTAGCATCTGCTAGTTCAACACGTTAGTTGCTCTTTTTTGTATGATGTGGTTTGGTTTGGTTTGATTACCACATACTTCGCTTTTCTCTCATCGGATCCTTTTCCATACCTGCTAGAATACGCAAAGTTATCAAGTTCTGCCGGTCACGCATGCACCACACATTTTACCTGTCATAATTAGGCGTTGAACCTATGATCACCGGGCTCATTAGCATGGAGCATTGGGCTTGAGTGCAGGACAAAGACATACCCGGAATTGCTGAATGGGCAAACAATCATCTTTCCCTTGGAATATTCGAGTTACCCCGAGATGGCAAGCAGATCTCGCAATTAATTATATTACCTAGGTGTCTTGGGCAAAAGAAGAAGAAGAAGAACACTAAAATAAGAGCAAGAGAACAAGGCGGAGGAGGAGGGGGAAATAACCAGGATACAGAAATACTGTGGCAAAGGGCAAACAATGTCTGCTATGACCGGACCAAGATCACCCACTTCTCCGTGGATGCAGGATTCATCTGATCTTCAACTGGCAGCACCCAGCACTGCATCCATTTTGTCGTTGTGTGATTCCCGCCAATCCACCCTTAATCCCAGTCCAAGCCCTCATAATATGGCCCCGGAATGCCCAGGCCCTAATTACTTTTCTATCAGCGTGGAGAGCCCTAGCGATACCAAGAAGAATGGCGAAATGATTTCATACACCCAGCCTACATTTGCTAGCCCGAAATCACAGCTACCGACCAAACATGCGTTATTGGAGGATTACATGGACCAACCGAAGGCCGGATCGACAGTTGATGAACGCAAAGCGTCCGCTATTTATAGGCTCTCTTTGAGCCGTGCTTTGCCCAAAAGGGACTCTAATGCTGAACGTGGTACCACTGCTATGAATATGATAATGGGAAACACTGATACCGTTTCCGCGGAGCGCTGTGCCGAGTTACTTAAATTTTCGCCGAAAGATAACATGTTGTTCGATGTACGACCGTATGCGCACTATGCGAAAGGAAGCATTAGAGGATCTTTGAACCTGTGCATTCCAACGACCCTACTGAAGCGTCCCTCATTTAACACACATAAGTTGGCGAATACATTCACTAATGAAGCGGACAAAGAGGATTTCGCAAGATGGAAGCATTGCCGTCGTATTATTGTCTATGATGCTGACACTTCTGACATGAAAGATGCGGGTCCCCTGGTTAATGTTTTGAAAAAGTTTACCGCCGAGGGATGGGATGGCGAGGCTCTTATCCTACGAGGTGGTTTTAATTTCTTCTCTAAACAATTCCCCGGTTTACTCCGCCGTCAACAATTCTCGGAAACAGATCAATCACCAGAGAAGCTACTACCTATGCACATTGACCTCCCATCTGTCGCTCCGATTGCCGGAGGTTGTGCTCTGCCAGATTCATCACGCCCAACTATACCTTTCTTTGGGAATATTCGCCAACACATGGATCTTCTCGGTGGCGTTGGGCAGATTCCTATCCAGATTCCTGGAAACCTTCCGAATTGGAAGATGCGGTCACTGCCACCGTGGCTGCGCGAAGCGACAAATCCTGCAGATAAGGGCCACAAGGTCTCGGAAATCTTTTTAGACCTTGAGAAAAAGGAGTTAGAACGCATGAAACAAGCTTTGACCTACGATGCATCCAACGATACTCCTTGTGCCTCTTTGCCGGAGAAGTTCCGCGTTGCAGGAATTGAAAAGGGCACAAAAAACAGGTACAATGATATTTATCCCTTTGACCATTCCAGAGTCAAGTTACTAGGCGTATCGTCTGGAGAATGCGACTACGTGAACGCCAATTATATGAAGACGGAGTATAGCAGTAAATGTTACATCGCTACTCAGGCTCCTGTGCCTGATACGTTCAATGTAAGTTTCATTTTCATGATGCCCCCGTCCTGTTTGTCCCTGGCCTCAACCTGCTACCCATTATATGTATTTCTTGAGGATTGTTGTAGCTTACACTTCGTTCAGGATTTCTGGCGTATGATTTGGGAACAAGATGTTAGACTTGTCGTTTCCCTCACTGCAGAGGTTGAAAGAGGCCATGTCAAATGTCATCCTTACTGGGAATCAGGGACGTATGGACCTTTTCAGGTTAACAATTTCTCTCACAAATCTATCCATATTGAAACTCCCGATTTGCCGCACATCGACCCGGGATCTGATTCCAATTCCAAGTATTTGGGTCCGAATGAGGGCTCTAGTGGTCCATGCATTATAGTACGACACTTTGGGTTGTCGCACTCTGCATTTCCGTTCCAGCCACTGCGTGAAGTCACGCAACTACAATATCCATACTGGCCTGATTTTGGGACTACTTCGCAGCCAGCTCATCTTCTTAAATTGATTGAACAATGTGATAAAGTCAGAACTACAATACCCAATCAAGAACCGAAAGGAAATCAACAGAGGCCAGTGTTGGTACACTGCAGTGCGGGATGTGGCCGCACAGGTACCTTCTGTACTGTCGATAGCGTGCTAGACATGCTAAAACAAAGACACGATGCAATTACAGCACACCCTAAAGTCGACAGTGCTTCCCACCTTGAATGGATGGATGACGGGAATTTGGATCTCATTGCAAAAACCGTAGCTGACCTACGCACGCAAAGGCCTAGCATGGTTCAAAATTTGAGCCAGTTTGTTTTATGCTATGAGAGTGTCCTAGAATGGTTATTTTCCAACATGGAAGATGAACAACGCTCGAGAAAGTAACAAGGCCAATCGCCAGTATCTTGGATGATTACCTGATTTCATATACTATATTACATGTACCCTTCTATGCATTTTACGGTGTTGGTGGTGCAAATGATGTTGGATAATTCTTCAGTTTCACCGTCAAGCAATCACCCACTTTGGTCTCTCACAGCCCTAGACACTCATATTATAGCTGCGAGGCCATTATTGAATGTATTATTTTGTGTCAGTGGTTGATATGGCTCGTGATCAGGAGACATGAGACAATGAGCCTTGTCCAGGACTTTTGAAGTCGAAGCTACTGAGATTTAATAGTACGAGGTAAAAGGAAGGGCAAATAGAGCTTTGGTATCTTAACATAGGGATACTCTTGCACAATCTAGAAACACATTATGGTAGGGCTGTACATCAATCTACAAGGAATTTTCGTACACTTAAGCCACTAAACATATAGTGTATGTGAGAAAGCCAGCGCAGGGCCCTATTCTCAGCCATGCCATCCTCAAAAGTCTTTCGAATAGCTACCTATTTCAAATCCACCACAACACGGGCTCACTATATAGTCCATTAGTGGGCAGCTTCAATGGCGGTCAGTGATTGCCTAACTGACATCAAAACCGAACAAACCCCCACCAGAGCTCTAATTTCACCAATTATCATTATTTTGCCCTTATTGGATGTTTTGGCTTCGCCTACAAAGTTCTCTTCAAGTGCCGTTTCTAGCTGTCAGTTATACGCCACCTGCCTTGATTCTTTTGTAGCCGTTGTCATGTTGCTGGATTTTCCTACTGAAATCATCCAGCTCATTCTTCGTCATTCTGCCACATCAGCTTTCTTACAAGCAGCGTTTTCTTGCCGTACACTCCTTGCTATCGCATCTAATTGCCGAGAGGTTCTTCTGCACCACCTATACCAGACTCCCGGATTGAACAAGAATCTTCTGTTCCTCAATACAACTCGTCTGTTCCAGGTGCTGATAAGGCGTTCATCCCAACAACTCTACAGAGCGCAATTCACTACAGACTGTGCTTGTTATAGCTTCGGGTCATATATACTCAATGTCAAAGCTTCGTCTCTGACTCCTGACCATCATAATCTGGCACTCGTTTTCAAAGGCCAAGAAGACATCTATCTTTTCCGCATTGAAAATGGCGAGCTTCTGCTCAAAACTCGCTTGAAACCAGCTTGGCCCCAACAAGGAACAATCGAAGTGTTGAGGACAGCGTTTGATTCAGACAATGGTCTTCATGTTCTTCAACGTTTCACGCCTGCGGCGAAGGAAAGTAATCTTGGCGCGAATCATCCGTTTGTGAGGCAAGCGCTGCAAGCATGTGCTGGAGGACGTATCTATCTCTCTCGTTATCCTCTCCAGTCTTCCATCGATCCTATTCGAATGTGTTCTTTTCCAGACCACGCTGAATACGAACCACTAGCCCTTGCTGCAGCTCATCGAGACACCTTTGCGATATCCTGGCAGCACCTCAAAGAAAAGCGTTTGCATGAGGTAGTCCTTTACACTGCACAAAATGGATCTAACTGCGACAACACATCAACAATAGTCGGTTCGTTACACCCATAATGAACAATTTTATTTTGAGAGCACAGATGCTGATCAGCTTCAGAGATTAGTTACGATTCTTGTCTCCTCGTCGATGGGGCCAGGCAACAGCTAAACAATGATACGGTTCTCCAAGTAAGGCTTACCGGAGGTCTCTCCATTGCTGAGCGAGGACCTATTACACACCTCGCTTTCAATGACAGATCCAGTCAATTACTCTATTACTATCGCGCGCAAACGCTGTATGGGTCTTTTCAAAGAATAAACATGTCTTCCTTCCCGGTTCAGCCTACACTATATGACAACTTGTGTAGGGTCCAATTTACCAATCATCTATACCTCAATTTTTCTATCGCAATCCCTTTCTATGGGACCCATGAGACCCAAATTGACGAGAATGGAATTTCCAGGTGTCATTGGAAATATCTCGCCTTCGGAATTGCCACACATCACACAGAGAACTGGACTATCGCCTGTTTACTGCGATCTGAGGCTGTCTGCTCATCATTGAATTGCGGACATGTTTTAAACCTTGAGCGCGGTAGGCGATTTTCAGATTGGATGGTAGTTGCGCGGCTTTGGGGTTATCGAGAGTCAACAAATTCTCTCGGTTGTATAGTCACAGCTTCAAAGCTCGGGACACGAGTTGCTGTCGCAAATTGGAATGTCTTGTATATCTGGGCAGTGCAACCGAGCGCACTCATTGGCCAAAATACCAACGGCTTCTACCCATCTTCGTGGTGGTCTCCTAAGTCTGGCGTGATCGAACTGCGACCTATTGTATTCCCGCTAAATGCCGTTTGTTTTAAAATACGTTTCATAGATGAGGATGAAATGATAGCCATTACGGACCGAGGCCTCATGCGATTGAACTTTGGCCCGTTAAGTAGAGGCCAGAGAATGACTAAATCGCTCGCGGATCAAGTTGATCTCTTGGAGGGCATTGTTGTCTCCGGTCCGTCTTGTCATTAAAGTCTACAATCCCCCAGCGAAAGAATATTCATCTTGTAGCGACAATCAAAGCGCTTCTTGAAAAAAAAAAAAAAAAAAAAACACTTGCAAGAATTCCGAACAGCATTGTTTCATATATTAAACAAAGTAATTACCCCACGCCCCCAGACCACGATTGTATGCACAAAACAACAATGAGCTAAGGATTTTTTTTTACAAGCAATCAACAATAATAGTAGTAGCCTAAATGCCGTCTTTAGTCTATGTCTGAGAAGACTTAAGGAGGCAGGCGAAGGCTTTGAACCTAGGGTATGGCCGTTCGAAAATCGCGTGGTCCTTGGAACGACCATAAAGGTAGTCATCAAGGTGTAGATATCACTTAGTGTCATTTATTTCAAAATTTTAAGAATCCCTATTATAAATTGGATGTTATCTAAAGCTTACAGGCCTCTGCTGATCTCCTTTTAAGGAGATAGCATGCACATGAAATAGCCAAAGGCTTTTTAGAATATTATTCAATAATTAATAAGACACAAATTGAAGTCAACCTTCCTGGAAAGAATACTTCGAGATACAGTCAATGCGACCATGAATAAATGAAGAAGAGAAGCGGTCATCCTTATTGTTGTTCTTCTCCACTGCCAGACAAGGCCAAGAAGGTTATGATAAGGAAAACCCACCAATACCTAATAAGTATTGTCAGCGAATCTGAGAAAATTAAGTGAAAGAAGTAAAGGAGTACTTGCTTTTGGAAGAAGGTTTTTTCGACAACTTCATCAGAATTTATACCATCCGGCCCAACAACGAGAGGACGATTAAGGTGTGGGCGGGGACCAATTTCAATAGGGAAAAATGTAAGATTGGGATCCGCCACGACTGGCTCAGACGATGATGCTAGAGTGGCATGGTAAATTTCATTTGAAGGATCTAGATGGAGACGGAGCATTGGATTTTGTTCGTCATGCCCCATAAGGGAAGGCCAGGATGTGAGAGTCCCTGTCCATTGTCTCAACCCAACCTCGCCTGAAGCATAGAGCCCAATGCGTACTGGGCCTAGTGAGGCATCTTGTGTGGTACCAGGGGGGGAATACGTGGTCGAGTTGATCTTTAATGATTTTGGATCGTAGGAAACGCGAGCGAGTATCGAGGGTTCGGGGGATGGTACTGGCCAGTAGTAAATATCTGTGGAAATTGATTGCTGGGGAATAGCATGTGAGAATGTAAAAAAGAATTGAATTATCGAAAAGATGATGATGAACGAGTGCATGATGGATGCGGCGGCTGCGACAGATGGTGAAGTAGGTTTGGGCATGTCCATTTATAAATACAGTACCTTTGTTTTTTTTTTTTTTTTTTTTTTTTTTTGGTTATGAGACCTGGAGAAATTACAGGCTAGTGTATAGCCACATTACAATACCGGTGTAACCATGAGCTGCCCTACCAGTATTAGTACCTTTTTCGTACTAGATCCCTAGGTAACTACTGTGGTATCCATTCTACTCCGTAGAGCTTCCGAGCCCAACTGGAACTGTTCCTTGGTCGGATACCCCACACATCCCCTCTCGAATTGGATACTCCGTAATTATACGGAGTACATCTTCCATTCCCCGCAGTGATCCATATGTTGGGCTGTGATCAATATTGTCACGCCCTTCCTTGTCTTCTCTCCATTGGTAGGTTTAGAAGTTCGTTTTCCACCCACCACGTAGCCCCTCTTCCCCCTCCCACGTATTTTGTATATCTGACTGAAAGAAGCCACTTTACAATAAAATATCTACTCCATCTAATGTGCTCCAATAGTGCATTTTCAGACAGCATCGAGCTCTGTGGACTTTTAATCAACTTACATTTACCTGTTCTGTATAGACAGTAGCAATTTCATTTCTCTGCTTTATTAGCTTAGCTCGAAGCCACCATTGTCACCTTGAGTTTTTCTCTATTTCTCAACTACACAGCTGTGACTGGCGTGAACGGGCCTTGTTTTCTTCCTGATCTTTGGTCTGCTTGCCAACAATGATGGCTTCAATAGCATCTCCTTCCATGCCTTACCGTCGTCCATCACGTCAAGGCTCCAGGCAAGCATCGAGAGATAGCCGAGATGACATCCATTTCCATGTAGACCACTACATTGGCATCGATGTTGGGACTGGCAGTGCCCGCGCCTGTATCATCGATAGCAAGGGCGACATCGTTGGTCTGGCATCGGAGAACATTGGCCTCTGGCAACCTCAGCAGGGGTACTATGTATGCTTCTATGCTTCACCTACTCACCCTCTTTCATTCCAACTTTCCTCTCTTTAAATGCCTACACTGTTTGGCCAGCTGATAGTTACAATAGGAGCAATCTACAAACGATATTTGGCGGTGTATTTGTGTTGCCGTGCAGCGCGCGATTAGCCAGCACAACATCGACCCTGGAACCGTACGAGGAATTGGATTTGATGCAACATGTTCGTTGTCAGTGTTTTCTAACGTTACGGACGAGCCTATATCTGTAACAGGCCCTAATTTCGATTCGGATCGCAATGTCATACTGTGGCTAGATCATCGTCCGGTGGAGGAAACTGAAAAGGTCAACGCTACCAATCATAACTTGCTTCGCTACGTGGGTGGAAAAATGTCCATTGAGATGGAAGTTCCTAAAGTTCTTTGGCTAAAGAAAAACATGCCCAAAGAGCTATTCGACCAGTGCAAGTTTTATGATTTGGCCGATGCATTGACTCACATCGCAACAGGCAACGAAAAGAGAAGCTTTTGCAGTGCTGTGTGTAAGCAGGGGTACATACCTGTCGGGGTCGATGGGAGCGTCAAAGGTTGGCAGGAAGACTTTTTGGCCGAAATCGGCCTGGAAGACCTTGCTGAAGATAATTTCAAGCGGATGGGTGGCGTTGACGGGGTGGTGAGCCTATTTTCTTCACTAATATAAACATCTTTGCTATTCCTGCTCCATGATTTGGCAAACTCGCCTACTGACTATTCCCAGAATGGCGACTATCTTAGTGCTGGTGAATTGGTCGGGACCCTTTGTGAAAAGGCGGCCTCTGAATTGGGATTACCCTCTGGGATTGCCATAGGCAGTGGGGTTATTGACGCTTACGCTGGCTGGATAGGTACCGTTGGTGCTAAGGTCGACTTGGGATCTGGACAGCTAAGTTCAGATGTTGCCAACAACGATAAGACGCAAGCCTTTTCCCGGCTGGCAGCTGTCGCTGGGACTTCCACTTGCCACCTTGCAATGTCTCCGAACCCCGTGTTTGTCCCTGGTGTTTGGGGCCCTTATCGAGACACAATTCAACCAGGGTACTGGATGGCTGAAGGCGGACAGTCCGCGACCGGTGAACTACTCAAATTTGTCATTGAAACCCATCCGGCCTTTAACCAGGCGGTGTCAATCGCAGAATCATACAACGCCAATATTTATGAGTACCTGAACGAACACTTGAAGGAAATGACTTACGAGCAAAACGCTCCGGGTGTTGCGTATCTGGCGCGGCATTTCTTCTTTTATGGAGATCTCTGGGGCAATCGTTCGCCAGTCGCAGACTCTGCAATGACGGGCTCTGTGGTTGGTCTCACTAACAAGAAGTCCGTGGATGGTCTTGCTATATATTATTATGCAACACTCGAGTTTATTGCTCTGCAAACACGGCACATTGTCGAAACCATGAACAAGGCTGGCCATAGCATCACCTCGATCTTTATGTCAGGGTCTCAGTGTCAAAACGAGATTCTTGTAGAGCTCATCGCATCAGCGTGCCGTATGCCTGTCCTTATCCCGCGATATATTCATGCTGCCGTCTGTCATGGCGCGGCAATGCTGGGTGCCAAGGCTGCCAGTGCTGATGCACAAGGCAGGACGGAAGATCTATGGGACATCATGGATCGAATGAGCAAACCGGGCAAAAAGATTATCCCTACGGAGAACGCAAATGAGAAGGCTTTGTTGGATGTCAAGTACAAAGTCTTTCTGGAGCAGTGTTACAAACAACAAGAATACCGGGCTCTTGTTGATAATGCTATCGATGCCTGGAAGTCTAAGTGTTGATCCTGACCAGAGGTACTTGGTATACTACAGTATTTAGTCTGGGGGGTTATATGAGGAACTTGCTGATTAGAACCTCTAACTCTAGTAGACTGGGTCGATTGGACAATTGTGCTTCGGTATGATACATACGACAATTAAAATTATACTTCAGTTTAAATGTTCAAATTAGCGCAATTAAGTTTTTTTTTTTTTTTTTTTTTTCTATCCGAACACGCATGGTCATCGCTTTTGAGTCCTAATTTGCACCAAGAGTACTTGAATGAGTCATAATTTGAGGTGACATAAGTGACACAGGTCATTAAAAATTGGACTATAATTGATTTTTGCCAAACGACCACAATACCGCCATTTTCACAAGGTAAAAAAATTATCGACTACATATCTTGAAACCGATCAATAGGCAATGCCATTATTAGACCTGCCGATAGTGTAGAACCTTTCGGATGCGCCAAGGGCTAATCTGTCGAAGCGGTCAACACCCATGATATCCATGTTGCTGTAGCCAGACAAGTAGAAGCCAATCACGACGACGAGATATGTCAAAACAAGGATCGATCCCTTGAAATAATTACTCTTGCCTTCTCCATAGACGTATGACAAAAGGAAAACACAAAGGATTACTGAGACCATATCCCATTGAGGGAATATCAGGCTAAGCAGAGAAGAGTTTTCATTAGCATCCTATTCCCTGGTATGTCTTTATAAACCGAATGGAAAGTCCAACATACTTGAATGTGTGAGATATAAGTTCTTTGGGATCGATAAAGCGCTCGTAGACAGCGCTGAATAGCACCAGGGCTGGAATTTGTAAAAGGCAGACTTGTAGCGCATAAGCGGAGCCAATCTCCATAGACAAGGCGATGTTACCATTCATGGCAAAAGAAATGGCATTCTATAGCACTGAACGTGAGCTATGATCACTAGACATTTGGGGTGAATGGCCGGGACTTACCAAAAACTCTGTCGTGTTAGGCACTAGGGCAAAGAGGGTGATTCCGAGAAACTTCTCGTCAATATCAACACTCTCCAATACCACGTCTACAGTATTCACAAGAATCTCGGCGATGACTGCGTAGAGTATCGTAGCTCCTAGGAGAATTATCGAGCTCCTTGTTTTACTCCAATTAGGGGCATCGTGCCCACCGCTAGCTTGACCGTGTTCAAGTCCAACATCATCATGTTCCTCGAGCGCCGCTCTGATTGGATCCATGGGAACTTTGTTATTGTTCCGTGCCGTAGTTTGTTGAGTAGATAACTTCCGCGTTCGAGTGGCATCACGGGCGGCAACGGCCGCAGCAGTTGCAGCAACTTCTGTTACCTGCCGTACCAGATGCTCATTTTCTTCACCAGTCAGGGCTTCTAGGCGCCCGAATTCCGGGTAGCTATCATCAACTTCCGCATATGGAGGTACAAGATGAGGTATTGCGTTTTTACCGCGCATTGAGTCAGAGCCGAACAACTCTGGCTCGAACTCAGTTGAGTTATCAGACAAGCCAACCTGCTTTAATGACTGCCCTAGAATTCGTTTGTACAGCTGAGAATCCCGGACGGAGCCCTTTTGACCAGGATTACCGCTATGGAGAAGGAGGTGCCTCGGCTCATAAAGACTCTGTCCTTGGGCGAGAGCCGTCGCCTTCTTCTCTTCAACTTCTGTAGCCCATATAAGGGCAGCATGAGTTCTGAGAGTGAACCATAAACCGATGATATATGAAAGGAACAGAAACAGTGCCGCAAACCATGAGTAAGGCCGCACGGCTTTTCGGAAGAAGCTGTCATCAATAGCTGGGACTTGGGAAAAGTAGCAACGGCGACAATCGCTGCTGCCCGCATCTATTATGTCAAAACAAGTTCGACAATTTAACTCGTGCTATATACCGAGTGGTTAGCAGGAGCCAAACTGGAAAGCGAAGACTAACTCACACTGCCATAAATCTGATAGAATAGTGTGGGCCCGAATGCAGCAATTACAGCAAACATGAGCATCGTAGATGTAACACCGGCAGATTTCACGTTGAATCTTTGAGTTTTGCGCTTGATAGCTCCGAAGCACATAGATAGCCCGGGTAGAAATAAGATACCTGCAAAAATACTACCTATAATACTGCCTTCAACAAGCCGGCCTTTACCCTCGGTTAAAGCAACGCAATAAAGGTAAACTTCAACTACGGTAGAGAAGAAAGCGTTGACAGCGGCGCCCATGCCCATTGATGATTGTGCAGAGATTGATGCAACAGCCTGTCCAATGAAGTAAGCAAGAGGGATGATAGACACGAGAGCCAATGTGAAAATTAACCCTGGATGAGTCAACGAGCCCTGTAAATTTAGTGTCTGACTTAAAAGGAAGTAATCAAATATCACGAATAGCACAACACCGAGAAGATTGATCAAGAATATGTTCGTGCCGCCAACTGTATATTTCCAGTACCTTAATCCGGCCGCACGGTAGGTGCATAAGAGTATGGACGAAGACGAACTTGGGCTTAGTCGGGTATATGCCGTATCAGATTGGTAGGATAAAGCCAGAGGATGGCGGCGAAGATGGTCAAACAAGATCATAGTCACGCGCCCCATGGGGATCCAGAAGACGAGTAGCCAGCAAAGAAGCGAGACTAACAGCATCAGGGGCCCCACAAGGAAATAGAAAAAAATAAAGAAAACAACACGCCCAAGGGTCCACTCGCCGCGGCCAAACAGACGTCTTTTATGGTGTCCCGGAGGACTATCGCGCGAACTACCTCTCTGTGTCCGCCCCAACAAACTGTCATGTTCACTAGCTGAGTCAACGCTGCTTCTTCTTCTGCCGACAAGAGACTGGCCGCGGCGGGGACCAAAGAACAGTCTTCCATGCTCCAAGTCACCATTTTGCCATTGCTCATACTCGCTGATGCTGCGGCCTTCCCCTTCATCCTCCTCGGCATAATTTTCATCGGTGTCAAGGCGCACAAAAGATCCAAACGGGTATATCAAGTACCACGAGAGCCCAAAAAACACCTTTCCATATTCAAGAGCACTGGGTGAATAAGAGAACACGAAACATGCAGCAGCGCCGATAAGCGCAGCCAGGGCAAGCCACCATCCAAAAAACACTGTCCATAATAAGTTCATCAAAAATAACATAGTTCCGACCCGACCACCAGGAGATGAGTGAATATCGCCTTCGGCGGTCTTCTCAACAGAACGACTTTTCTTATAAAGAGCGGGCTTCCATAACCTTATACCGAAAGGGTGTGTTTCATTGATGGCTTGTTGCCGGTCCTTCAATGTAAAACTCTCCGCATCACTGGCCCCGCCCTCGTCTTCCTCGTGGTTACTGTTGCCATCTTGGCTTTCACTCTTGGAGTGCTGGGAAGAAGCGTCGTTGCCAGCAACCTCCAACCCAGATTCAGATAGACCCGTGTTTCCACTATCATCATTTTCGAAATCCGCTCGTGTTAAAGGGCTGATACGAGCAGTGATCCTTCGCCTTAAACTGGAGCTTTGTTTTCGTAAAGGGCGTATTCTTGGTGAGTTTTGAGGATTTACAGCCTGCTTCTTGGCGATATCTTCTTCGACCTCTTGGACGTCATCATCGGTAGAGAATTCTTGGCCTTTGTGGGGTATAGTCCGTTTCGAAGACATCCGACGCGTGACAGTGGGCTTTTTTGGTTTATCTGATTGCATCGTTCCAGTGGACATCGATTGCGATGGAGCCACGCGACTCGAGCTCTCTGGCTGACTTTCATCTAGGTGTGGTTCAAGGCTGGCCCTTTCCGGCGACTCTAGAGTACCTACAGGATGAGATAATGTAAGTACCTTAGATTAGAAGGCTCTTAACATCAGGACAGGAGCACACCATATGTTCTTCTCTGTTGTCCGGTAATCCTTGATTGACGAACAGTGCCGGAAAGCACATTGTCATTGCTTGAATTCGATACAGATGGTAAGACACGTGGGGGGGAACCGTCTTCTTGGTTAGCCATGATATAGTTTGCCTTTTAAGATTTTGGTCGCTGTATTGTTCTTCTATCCTCTTTGTTCCTCTGTTGTCCCATGCAATTAAGAAGGATGGGGTTTGGGGCGAGGACCCCGGGTAATAGAGAAAGGGAAAGAGGGGGAAATATAAAAGAATAACAAAAAGACAACCAAACTATGGTTTCTCTTCTCTTGTCTTTTGGTGTCTGGCTACCCAGGTAGTAGTTAGTAGGAGGCTGGGTGGAGGTGGAAGGGAGGTTTTAAAGTGAATAAACCACAGAAAAAACACTCACCGGATAAACAGAGTTACAAAAAGATAAATTGGTCAAGGCGATGAGGCCAAATTACAGGTTGCAATCAGCGCCGAAAATGTTTTTTTTTTCTTTGGAAGCAGGCAACCGGCGACGGGGGTGCTAAGATAAATGGGGCCGAGCTGTCTGAAGCTAGTCTTGATCATGAGATAAGGTGATAATTGCTTTGTATCCCCGCAAGTCAGCTGAGATGTTGGTTATGTAGGTCTCAGCCTTCGCCGGAAACGAGGGGCAGAAGGACAGAATCCACTGTTTTCTCTGTAAGGCGAAAAAGGAGATTGGTCAAGAGGATTGTTGCTTGGAAGCGCTTTGACAATTGCAGAGTGTAGGTAGAGAAGTACTAAGGTAGGTGATAAAAGCATACGGAGTGAAAGGCATATACGGAGTACAGTACCATACATACACACATACATACATACCGTGTACACTCCATTACAAAATTTAATTGTTCCATAAGGCGTAACATAAACCTAAAGAGGTTGCTAAGCTACCTACTCCGTACTTAGATATGCCAACTCTAGAGCCGTGTAGAGACTAGATAGGCACTTACTATAGATACCTACCTAGGTCCTAGATACTCCGTACCACCTATTCCGAGCAGACCCACAATGCGCTAATCAAACATCAGGGTAGAAATATGCGCCTCAGGCATGAATAATGTGGCTGACGTGATTGCCAGTGGCTAATGCTGATATCAGCTACCTCCTACCCGGCAACACCACCGAAGCTAGCTACTGGTTCCTCTTGGTTATTCTGTGACACTCTTCACCATCAATCGATCCGTCACACCTGTAGGACTTTCCCTCCAGGACCTGTGTTTTCATTCATACCATAGATATACCTCGCTTAGCAGAGGATATTGTCGAATCTTGCATCGTTCAGTTTCGAAAGGAGATCTGGTTAGCATCATACCAGAGGAGCGTCATCCTCCCGATCTCCACAATGGCGCTCGACAATTACTATCGCAACAAAATCGAGAGCATGAAGCTCGAGATAATTCAGGGACAGGCTGTTTTACGGAGATTAGAAGCACAACGGAATGATTATAATTCAAGGGTGCGGTTACTGCGGGAAGAACTGGGCCTGCTTCAACAGCCTGGTTCTTACGTTGGTGAGGTGGTCAAAGTAATGAGCACCAAGAAAGTACTTGTCAAAGTTCATCCTGAAGGAAAATATGGTGAGACAAAGACTCCAGTTGTGCCCGCATGAGTTTGACATTCTCCGCTAACCAATACGGTGGGAGTACAGTGGTGGATATTGCTGATGGTGTCGATATCAGCAAACTCAATGTAGGCAAACGAGTTGCTCTGCTATCCGACTCGTACAAGCTGGAGAAGATGCTACCCTCATCTGTGGACCCGCTGGTGTCGCTTATGATGGTTGAAAAGGTCCCGGATAGCACATACGACATGATCGGCGGTCTCGATCAGCAGATCAAAGAAATCAAGGAAGTAATCGAACTTGGTTTAAAACACCCAGAGTTATTCGAATCACTTGGTATCGCACAACCCAAAGGTGTTCTTTTGTATGGGCCACCAGGCACTGGCAAGACACTACTTGCTCGGGCAGTCGCCCATCATACAGATTGCAGATTCATCAGGGTGAGTGGCTCAGAACTGGTACAAAAGTACATTGGTGAAGGTAGCCGTATGGTGCGTGAGCTGTTTGTTATGGCTCGAGAGCATGCACCTAGCATCATATTCATGGATGAAATCGACAGTATTGGTTCTAGCCGCATAGATTCTGCCGGCTCAGGTGATTCAGAAGTACAACGTACGATGTTGGAATTACTCAACCAGTTGGATGGGTTTGAACCCACCAAGAACATTAAGATTATCATGGCTACAAACCGTTTGGATATCTTGGATCCAGCTCTGTTGCGTCCCGGCAGAATTGACCGGAAGATTGAATTTCCTCCGCCGTCGTAAGGCTCCTAACTTTTCCTATAAACCCCCACCTCCCCAATGATCTAATATCGCCCGAATTTTACTAAAAGTGCTATAGTGTCGAGGCTCGTGCTGATATTCTGCGAATCCATTCACGCTCAATGAATCTGACGCGTGGTATCAATCTAACGAAGATCGCGGAGAAAATGAACGGATGCTCTGGGGCGGAGTTGAAGGGCGTATGTACCGAGGCAGGCATGTACGCTCTTCGTGAGAGACGGGTACATGTTACGCAAGAAGATTTTGATTTAGCCACCGCCAAGATCCTCAACAAGCATGACGACAAGGAGGTTGCTGTATCTAAGCTGTTCAAATAGACGTGACGGAACCGGCGGTTTGAGCTGGCATAGCAATGACATCGTACACGCGCAGCGGCACGTATTAATGGTTACCCACTACTGCCCCCGCTGTCATCAATCAACTGTTACAGGATATATAGCCAGCGAGTCAAGCCATTTACTGCTTTGGAATAACTCATTTGAATAGTAGAAGTTCCCCTCCTTGTCCGGCCTCAAGTATTGTTGCTACATGGCATATTTTGTAGATCCTAATTGGTTCCGGTTCGTATGGTCAATGTGAACAATCCAGAGAAGTATCTTATGATTTATGCTAGGCGAACCTCCAACTACCAGTATTTTTTTACTATGACCCACCTTGAGATTGAGAATACGCTTAGCAATGCTGTGTGGTACCGTCTTGCTAGCTTACATATAAACCAATGGCTTGATTTGTGCATTATGGCATTTCAGCTACAGTATGAGACATTACCAAGGTATGGAATATAGCTCCGGCTATGGTAGTAATGACTCCTGTTGCCCCTATCTAGTGAACAATAGTACTCTATTGAATAACTATTAAGGAGTAAGATTAGTCTGGTGAAAATGTCCAATTATAAATTGATCATTTATACTAGCACAATGAGAGAATAAGTAAATCATAGATGAACGAGTGAAGATACTTAATCCATGGATTAACAAATAACCCTCTATGGTTGACGTGTCCAGAGTTTGATGTCCGCGTGACTGGCAGATCACTCAACTATACTGAAAGTTAACCAATAAATGAATTCTAAGGTTCCCGCTGAGGTCTCGGCTCAAGTGGGACCAGATCTGATGACCTTCGGTAGCGTGGGTACCTCTATAGTACAGAGTAAATGGATGGAGGAATTCAGATTCATACACCAAGGTTAAATAAAAATGGTGAACACGGGACTCAAATGCTATTAAGTTTAAGTTGGCTGTTTGGATTTTCATCAATGGCTATAACAATTTATGTAGTAAACAGCTGTATATAGATATATTTACATTTGTGCCTCTTGCGGTGAGATACAATAAGAAGAAGAAGAAGAAAATATATAATAATTTTTCAAAAAGTTCATTTCTTTTTTACCCCTGCGGATACCAGATTCCGCCCCCCACCACCTTTCCTACTCTGGTGGATATGTAACGGAGTATGTATGTACTTTTCCCAATATTTCGTGGCCACGGTGTCTGATTATGCCAAGTCATCGGCCAGTCTTCCAAGGATTTCACCATCATTCCTGTGCTTACCTCAAATGAGTTCAAGAGAGTATTATTGGTAACATTGTTGTTACTGTCGCCCCCTCTTATTTATTTATTTGTTTATTTATTATTATTTAACTTGGCTCTTTGCCCCTATCTCTCTCCTCTAACCCTCTGACCCCGTTGATATATTTGGTAATCTGATTGGTACACAGTAACTGACAAGTCGCCCTGCCACAAGATGCTGGCGATATATGTAGATCGGTACCAACCATTGGAGGATAATTTCACCTAAGATGCCCTTTCAGATTTACTCTTGTCGTTTTTCGATCATAGTAACTTTGTTCACCACGTATTAAAATCTTTCTATCGAGCTTCTAGAATCTACACTTTTTTCTTCTCTCCTCTTCTTCCCTTCTTCCCTTCTTTCACCTCCCTTTACTCACAAAGTTAGTCGGCTTTAGTCTAGAACCGATTTCCCAGTCTTGCGATTGTGGTCAGTCCGCTACATTCGTTTCCATGACCAGTGATTTTATGTGTTGGATTTTAGGTTCAATTTGTTATTCAACCATCTTGTGCGACTTATTCGATACGCAACTCATCCGGAACCATCCCGCCCACTACGTTCTAGTACATTGCTTTTGATTTCTTTTCGCATTAACCATCCCCGGACTTATCTCATCATTAGGTCTATTCTCTCTTCTTTTCAAAGGCCATCTATTGAACAATACTTGAGTGTCTTTCATGAGACATCTTCTTTCTAGCCTTTCTCTAATCTCCCCTTTGTCATATTATGCCTGAAGGCGAATTATGGTCTACTCTAGTCACCACGATCGACCCGAGTAATATCAAAATTATGCCGGCTGTTCTTCAGTCTACCATTGATCTTTTAGAGACAGAACTAGCCAAGGCTAGGACTGCCCTCAAAGAAATCCAACCCAATGCGACTCCTGCTTTAAGATCAGGAGATGAAATCGCCGCCGGGGCTGTTGCAGCTTACCGTCAGAATCTCATCGCTCGGGCGTCTGACTTTTATTACGGAACTCATCGTTTAACTCAAAAGGAGCTGGGGCTAGTGCCAGTCGTTCGAGAAGTACATCCAGATGATGATGATGATAATAACGATGAAGAGGAGGAGACATGGAGACAGCCTCAAAAGGCTAACATGATGACACAGCCTAAACGGGCTTCCCTCATTGATGTTTTATCAAACAGTTTGGTCCTCGATCATATGGCCCCGTACCTCTCGGTGTCTTCGCTGTTCGCCCTAGCTGCAACATCACGCATTTTACAAAATGTGATCATGGAAACACCGTATGTGTTTAGACACCTTGATTTGACTCAGTGCCGTGGGACTCGGCTTCCTCATAGCGCCCAAACAAATTCAAAAACCCGGATGAATGGTATGCAAAGTCTTGACGAATTCTCCAATGCAGATGAGTTTTGCCCAGCTCCTCTTAGGGACGTATTTGCGAGGCTGGGGCAGCATAATCTCATACAAAATGTGCGCACTTTAATACTGGATAGCCTTCCTGTTCCCGCGGCTCTGGTTGCAGAGATTATTTTGACCGACCGCTTCAGTGTGAATATACTGTCCCTGAGAGAATGCCACAATTTGAATGAGCGCAAGTTGATGCAGGTGCTCCAGCATGCAGTTCGTCCTTCGCGGCCTAAAGGGACCCCTCGAGTAAAAGGTATTTATTACTTCACACCGATTAGCCAACCTAGAACCATGGCTAGGAGCAGATACCGTGACTGGTGGAGCTCGAAATGCGTTCGCCAGGGTCGTGGCGAAAATCCACTAGCAAACGAGCCACCTCTCCCCAAGGACCATCATGAAAATTCGCAGTATATCCAGAATGCATGGTACCGCGCTTCCGGAAGGCTTTTCCCGCAAAAGATTGAAGAGGGATGGGCCCAAACGATTCAGATGTGCGAAGATATAATTGCCTTTGATGCGGTGCTTTGCCGTGGGCCTCGACACAATATTGACTCCTGGGTGCATTCAGATCATGCTCAAGATGGACATGAACTGGGGCGCCAAATGTCTGGGCTAGCGATCGCTACAATCTCTTTGGGCCCCATGGGTTGTGATGGCTGCCATACCCTACCAGAAGAGCCATCGATTTGGGGACGGTCTTCGAAAGCACAGTTTCCATTACTTACGCCGCCACCCTTTCACTCTTCATCCGTGGCGGTGGCGAAGCGTCCGGCACTCTTCCCTGAAAGAAACCCCGCCTTAGTTGCCCGATGCGCAGAATGCTTGGTCGACCGCTGGTGTCATCGTTGTAATAGGTGGTTTTGCGCCAGTTGTCTGCCGAACCCTGAACATGTGGGGACTAACTTATCACCGCATCAAACTGCGGTCCGGGGGCCGCGCAACAACCAAAGTGCTAGTTTACCTGATGGGAGAAGGGTCAGTTAAAACCCTAATACTTGAGAGGAAAATGCCATTAATGTAAGCTTGCAGCGATTTGGGCTTGGTGTGAGCAGAGACTGCTGGGAGTGTGGCCCGACAGTAAGTGTTTCTACAGTGATTGGTTGACAACTGAATTTTCCCCACTGGTTTGCCTTTCTAACACACTGGATAGTGCACTATATGTAAGATGGAGTGTCAGAAAACCTGTCAGAATTGCCAAGGAGAATATTGCATTGATCATAATGAGGGTTGCTCCTCAACAATGGTATGTGGCTCAGGTTTGCTGATATAATTAAGACTGCAAGATTGACCAAAGATTAGTGTGACTGGTGTAACACCAGCGCGCGTCATCAGGTGAGACAGCTCCTTTAAGTTGCTTAAAGGTGATGCTTAGAGGCTAGGGTATCAACTTAAGCACACATGATATGATTGAAGCGGCGAATATATGGTATAAGGGCCATCCATAACCTCTTTGCATGAGATAACGTACTGCCCTACTTTTGTGTTGTAAATGTTTTGCTGCCTCTTTACATTTCTTTCTCTCTCATCTTTCTGCGCCTTTTCTTTTCTTTTGCTATTAGCTTTTATTGTGAATCAACTGCAAGAACCCTGTATCGAATTTCTGCTAATGCATTGCGGGGGGGGTTTGAGGATAAAGCATCTTATCTTCTCCACTTCCCGACCGGTGGGTTGGGGTTGTTTACGAGTAGGGGAAAATAAGTTAATACAAATTACAAATCCGCGTAAGGTAGAGACTAGTACCTTCGAGAACAAGTAGGCTAAAATCGGGCGATGCTATCGGGTATCTTATCGATGAAGGTACACTACCGCCGTCAAGCTCCTCTGTCGATTTAGAGATATGTCCCGTCGCATTTCAACCGCTTCTCCTCAAATATCCTGCTATATTTCCTCGTACAGTCATGCCTAGGGAGCTAGTCTCCTTATCTTGGTCCGCCCCGTTTGTTGTTACTCCGCCCGGATGTGCATCGAATCTGCCTGGTGATAAGATCACTTTACCCCAATCCGCCCTTGAGCAGCTTCTCGCAACTGCCCCGCTCCAGGAAATAACTCCACATGGCCTTCCTCGCACGTATACCTCGACCTTTGATCCTTTTAATCCGCAAACATTTGCGGCTGAATCTCGAGCGCGGGAAGGCCTTCTAGACCGACAGCATACACTCCCACATCCATTAATATTCCGTGTCATGAACCCATCAAATAATCGTGCGATATATGCCGGTATACGCGAATTTTCTGCCGAAGAGGGTCAAGTTTGTCTTAGCCCTTGTCTGAGAGAAGCTTTGGGGATTGAAGATAGCCTATTTGTGTCACGTACCAGTGGCCATCGGCAGCATGCGGCAGCCTTAGCAGCCACAGGCGTTACTCCAGCGCTGGAGTCTACCTCTATGACCCAAAATTCAGACCCTACAGTTATAGTCGAAGCTAAACAACTACCTAAGGGTTCTTACGTCCGTCTGCGTCCTCTCGAGGCTGGGTATGACCCAGACAACTGGAAGGCTCTCCTTGAAAGGCACTTACGCGATAATTTTACTACGCTGACGAGCGGGGAAACATTGATGGTACCAGGAGGGCGCCACGAAGCATTCAGATTTATAGTGGATAAAGTGGAACCGGAAGGGGATGGCATATGTGTGATTGATACCGACCTGGAGGTAGATATTGTGGCATTAACCGAGGAACAAGCCAGAGAGACCTTACGGAGGCGATCAGACAAAGCGAACCACCCTCCTAGGTTTAAAGAAAGTTATCTCATTGGTGGAATAATCAGCCCTGGTAATGAGGTTAACGGTCAGGTGGTACCGGGAGAGTACGTTGACTATGAACTTCGTGAGTGGGATCGCGAAAATGCCTTGGAAATCAGCCTCGAGGGTGTGGGGAATGCAGATGTTTACCTTTTCGCTAGTCCTTTCTCCTCTCGTCAAAGAAATCTACCTAGGGTCGATGAGCATCTATTTAGTGATTTCTCTATGCGGTCATTGAAACATATACGAATTGAGCCCACGAACGTGGAACTTGAAAGAGCGGAAATTTTGTATATATCGATATATGCATTCGCCGATTCTGGGTATCACTTGCACAGCCACGAATTACCATTGCAATACAAGTTGCGGGTCCTATCCAGTCCGTCAATATCAACTACCAGTGGAGATCCGGACAATGAATCAGCAGCAGTTCATAATTCAAGTGATGTGCAGTGTACTCATTGTGAACAGTGGGTACCTCAGCAGGCACTCATTCTGCACGAAAATTATTGTTTTCGCAACAACATTCTCTGTCCCAATTGTCACAATGTATTTCAGAGAAGATCAACAGAATGGCAAAATCATTGGCACTGCCCTCATGATTCATCACATGGGAACGATGCCTCAAGCAAGCACACACATGACGCAATTTTCCATGCCAAGGTGTCGTGTCGGGCATGTGGGTTGGCTGCTGAGGGTATTCAGCAACTGGCTCAACATCGCATAACCGCCTGTCCAGAAAAACCTATCCTGTGCCAATTTTGTCATTTAGTTGTTCCCCAAAAAGGCGAGACAGATCCCAATATGTATGACCCTAATGTCTTGCTCTCTGGGCTCACTCCTCATGAATTGGTTGATGGTGGTCGGACAACGGAATGCCATCTTTGTGACAAAATCATCCGATTACGGGATATGAAGACACACTTGCGCCACCACGATTTAGAACGTTTATCCCGACCAACGCCTCGCATATGTCTAAACCGGAACTGCGGTCGGACTGTTGATGGACGCACTCCACAGAGCGCAGTCATGCCAAATACAGATGCCCTTGGGCTTTGCAGCATTTGCTTTGGGCCACTGTATGTAGATACCTATGATCCAGAAAAAAGGGCACTAAGGCGTCGCATTGAGCGCCGATATCTTACGCAGATGATGACAGGCTGCGGGAAGCCTTGGTGCCGGAACGAGTTATGCAAAAATGGGAGACAAGCCAGACAACTTCCTGCGGCCTACGATAGCAACCCTCTATGCGCACCATTGAGCGTAGCTGATGTTACAAGCATGATCCGGCCTTTGGTCAATGCTGTGAGTCTGCAGAATGATGTTCCAAACACCGGCCCCTTCTACTTATGCGCCGATCAGGTGGGCCAACAAAGGCGCATACAGGCGGAAGTGGTAAAAGCTGAAGGGACAACAACTGATGGCAAAGACTTTGACTTGCCATGGTGCGTTGCGGCCATCGAGGCTACAAACGGTGACCTTGGCAAGGCCCGAGAATGGTTATCTAACTGGGCGCCCACAAAACAAGAGACTGGCGCTTCATTATAATATTCCTTGAATATATAGATATGTTTAATTCTGGCAGCCGTTATGGAGATAAGGATTGGGGAGAGTGTAAAACAAAACTGGTCCAAGATGATGAAGCCAATGCATTCCAAATATCCTACCATGTCCTACTCTTACGCGTAGTTGCATATATTTTAGTTAATACTTACCATACCTAATATTCGTATTGCCCAAATTAGACTATGACACTTAAGTCAGTAGTTGCAACGCATATACTGTATGCTATATAACTGTGAGCCTTGGTCTTGGTGTTATTGACGATTATGTTAAGCATAACTGACCATTGAATCGTAATGTTGGTGCACATTTATTTAAGTTAACGAAAAGTCTCTTATCCACTCAAATTCAGGGGCTTTAAGTACACCTGTGATAGCCAAAGGCTTGAATCCAGATGGCATACCACGGTAATTTTTGTAGAATTGCATTAAATTGCATTTGTCTTTGCAGCTAATGTCCCACTTCCACGAGAGGAGAAGATACCCATGATCCCAAAGACAAGGTAGAACAGCGCTAGCGGATACGCCACCAGACCTCTCATTCCACGCATGCGTGCAACGACGCAAAACATCCCCGAGGAGCTGTACGTACACCACCCTACAGCAGCTGTAGTTAACAGATACCCAAACATAGTATCCATAGGTATGACTATCCCAGCCAAACTAGTCAACACTAGGGGTAGGAAACAATAACCTAGGACACTGGCGGATCGAGGGAAGGTCAGTGTGGCGGAGAAATGTCCGGCGGTAGAAGCGTCAGAGAACGAGGGTTTGTGATGGGGATCGTAGTTAGACGGGTCAGCAGCATTAGAAGTCGGCGTGGTATCGAGTGCTGGTGACATGAGGCTGAGGATCAAATGCAAAGCAACAGTTCCAAAAACAGCAACACCATAGATGTAGCCGTAAAAAACTTTACCGGAGAGAAGAAGAAACGTTCCGTAGAGGACAATATAGAGAAGCGCGCCATATAGATCACTATCGTCCATAAGGTGCTGGTCGATCCGAGCGAATGGGTTAAGCACCGTCAACGTCTGCGGGATGTGAGTTTCTCCGACCCAAGAAGGTTTATTATATTGGTTCATAGATCTAACGGTAACAATGGAGGAGTAAGGAACTAACCTTTGTTCTGATGTGTTCGAAATTGACGCCCAATTCCTCTAGCAACGGAGGCTCCCCATCGTAGCCTTCTGTACCAAATGCCGCAAGCCATCCAGTCCTTAGTCCGCCCTGTTCACCCATCCTCCCACTGACAGCAGTGGCAGGAGACCCGAATCCGCCATATCCACCACCAACTCCACCGATGGGATATGCCTGAGCTGCCGGATTAGAGCCTGCGCCGAATCCGCCATACGTAGCTTGAGAAGGAGTCGTATGGCCCGACACAGAACCGTAAGAGGAAGGGTAGAATTGAAGGTTCTGTGCAGACGCCTGTGATCCGTATGGTTGTTGTTGCGGGTAATATTGGGCCATTATGGGGTGGTGTCGATAAGAAATCTTTTGTATCCGGGATTATTTTGGGGATTAACGAGGGCAGATGCCTATGTATTCGTGGCGGATTGAATGAGAGGACTAAAACCCCACAAAGCTTGGAAGACAGAGAGGAAGGGAGAGAAAGCACAGTTGTCGGCGGTGTGGTCAAATGAAAGGTGAAATGTATGTATTATTGTATGTAAGTATGTATGTCCGTTGTTACCCAAATACCGTAATTGGAGGGAAACACCTCCCGTCCTTTCCATATCATTGATACATTAGGTACCGCTTACGAAAACTACATTGATAGGTAATAAAACTCGTGCTATCCATTTCTTCTGTATTGAATACTTTAACAGTGCTGAGGATTGCTACAAGAAATTAATCCCAATACCAAGCTGCAGGCCCTTTCTACCTTCTTCACCCTTTCTTAACACAAGTGGTAAGGATAAGTTGAGTTCAAACCTAGCAACTGGGTGAGCGTATACCAGCCCAAGTCCTGCTGCAATACTAGGCAACCCATTTCCGAGCTCAGAGATCGTAGATACTATGGAATGCTTCACTTCTGAGCTCGTGGCTGGCACGCCTTTTAATGCGGTCCGTAGAGGCAACAATCGACCACCAGTTACAAACGCCTGCAGTCGTAGTGGTTTGTCAGCTCCGACCCGGGGCACTGGGAGTAGTAAGTTGGCGCTTCCCGCAGCATACACATCCCCTCCCACTGCGTCAGTTCCATCATGGGGTCCAAGGCCGCATAAGCGAAAGCCGCGAACATCCGTAGGGCCACCCAGAAAGAAACGGTCATTCGTGCGGGAAAGCTGCGGTCGACTGTCTGTATCAAAGGCAAGAGGATAGAGAAGGCCCGCGCGGAGTCCAGTAGTGAAGCTGATTCCACTATCGCCTTTAATTCCAGGAATCGGAACTGGGCATGCGCCCTGTGCTTCAATTTCAGACTTCCAGAAGCAAACATCCCCCTTTAATGGGCCCCAGCCAGCCAACTCATTGAACACTTTAGCGTAATAGCCACGGGATGGAAGAAGGGGGCTGTCCCTGCAGTCCTGATACCAGGAATGAAAGACACTACTTTTCACGCTATCCCCGGAGTCTGCCCGGATCGTCTGGGATGCATTTTCCGCTAGCCCGGTCATCTGTCGCCAAAAACCATTATACCCAAGCTCATGGCGATTGCCGGATTGGCCTATCCACCGGAGCTTGCCCCAGCCCCCCTTCGAGACTTCTTCATGATTTGCCCAAGGCTTTTGCGTCGAACTAGCAATCCCACCAATCTCCAACCAAAAGCCAGGGTCACAAAGTATAGGTGTTTCAAATGTAGCTTGGTAAGCAGACCTTGTCCTGGTTCCCAGTGAAGCGTTCAAATTGAAGTTTTCGGCGCCCCCAAACACATTGCGCCAGAGAAGATTACCATATGCAGATCCCTCTGTATTACCGAGGTCGGTCCCTGTCTTTAGCAGAATACGAGACTTCTCCTTGACAGAAAGGTAGACATCGAGATTGGGGGGCCCAGTATGGATATTTGTATTGGGTGATTGATCCAAATAAACAGACACTGGCTGTTGAAAGATGTCTGATGACGCATTAGCCCGGTGTAAAAAGATTGTAGAAGTCACAGTTCACAAACCAAATTTATTAAGTCTATCAGCACGTGCTGACACTTCCCGCAAAGCTTCAGAGAGCGTGTAGGGTCTCTTCTGGTTCGAACTTAGAAGAGGGTTGAAGATCCGCTCAAGAAACCCCCTGCGCGTATGATTTGCATTGAGTACTTGAATAGACGAGATGGTACACGGCAAGGTGGAATTCTGGTCGATCTGATATAATCCATTAATGGTCAGCCCTAAAACAGTATAATTGTTTGGATATAGGATTTTTTTCTTTCTTTATGCAACAAAGGACTTTGTTCAAAAATTAAACGAAAAGGGATATCGCACCAATTCTCCGAGACGAGTTTGTGCTTTCTGGTAAATTGCACGAACCCGTTCATTGACGGCCTGTTGCTGCTCTTCCAGCACCTTTGGATCTGCACGCTGTTGAAGGCGTTCGAAGATCTAGATGGTAAAGGAAAGAGTGGTAGTTAGTTATGGCGAAAGAACGCATCGTCTATCTGAATCTCGGGAAGTTTGCATACGTCTTCATCATCAGCAGAAAGCGGGGAAGACATTGCTACGGCTGCAATGGCCAGCGACAACACTGGAAGGCTTTCTCGGGTATCTTCCTGTTGTCCGGAGTTGCGAAGATGAAGCCATCGGGTGCGCACGTGATCAATGGGTCACTTTCCAAGAACTTTCCCCATCATCAATTCAGTCAGTTCCCACCATTCTCATTCTTGCATAGACCAGCCTTGCGCTATTGAGGCATCGTGCAGCTTAAGCCTTCTTTCCCTCCTTTTAGCCTTTCTCCTGCCTTTACTCACACCTAGTCTGCATCTTACTTCAATCTTGTGCGCCAACCACCGCGCCAAGTGCAACTGACTCGCAAAAATGGCGACGAAGGCAGCTTTCAAACGTGTAGGACAGAGAATAGGAAATCCCATGGCATTTCTCGCTGACATTTAAGCAGCTTACTCGGGAATATCAGAACATTCAAAAAACTCCACCTCCATACATCACCGCACATCCGTCAGAATCTAACATTCTAGAGTAAGTTCATCAGTACTAATTATTTACATTGTTTTGTCTGATGTAGAACAAGATGGCATTATATCCTCACAGGGCCTCCTGGTACTCCATACGAAAATGGACAGTACTGGGGCACCCTGATCTTTCCCCCGGAGTACCCGTTTGCCCCGCCAGCTATCCGAATGCATACCCCAAGCGGTCGATTTCAACCATCAGCTCGACTCTGTCTTAGTATCAGTGACTTTCACCCTAAATCATTCAACCCAGCCTGGGAGGTTTCGACGATCCTTATCGGGCTACTCTCCTTTATGACCAGCGAAGAAATGACCACAGGTAGTGTCAGTGCTTCAGAGGCTGAACGCAGAGTCCTGGCTGCACGGTCAAGATGGTGGAACTCCACTGGTGGGGGATCCCACGTTAATTTTATTCCAGGGGTGACGCCATCAGCTAAAGGGATCAATAACGTGAAAGCGGGAGACGGTGGTCTGAAGTTCCGCAGCGAGTGGCCAGAATTAGATGAAGAGAACTGGAAGTGGATGAAGGATAATCGAATCGATACGAATACTGGTCAACTAATACCTGACCCAGATGCGGCGACTACGAGTTGTTCGCCAGAAACCAGTGCGTTACGTCGTCGCCCGAATGGGAGTGCACCTGCTTTTGGAGCGGTGATGGAGGGTGGCCATGTCGCACGAGAAGCTGGTCAGAGCTGGGTTCGGCGCAACAAACTTTGGGTTGGGCTCGGGATATTGTTCGGATATGCGTTTTTGACAAGACTGGTCAATGATGTCCGAGGTTGAGTTGTATTGGCGCGTTTGTCCAGAATATATCTCGGTGCATCCATCTGGATGAGCCTGAGCAAAACACAGAGACACAGAATGTGGCAATGTCACATTTCTTCTTTACTGTTTTGCATATAATTCTACCTTTCTACATGGGTAATGGGTTGAGAAAGACCAAGGGCGTGAGTAGATGGGATGGCGTTTGGTGCTGGTGTTCAAGGTCTGGGACTCAAATGCAATTACCCAATCGCATTCCTGGCTTAGCATTAATTGATTTAGCATTGACAACAATAATCAACTTTCTAACTAGCGCAGCGGGTGGTCCTTTTACATCTCTTCATCTGTCTGTTTATGTGATAATAATGGCTGTTTTCTTCGGGATCCTGCGATGCATTTTTACAATAAGCTCTTCTGGTATTTTCTAGCTGGTAACTATATCTATTAACGAGGCGTGTACACATCTAAATGGCCTTGAAGTGGTTGGGTTGCAGGGGGAAACTGCCTTTAACCTTATCAACTCCCATGGGGCAGGGTTCAGTTGTATATTAATGAAACATTTGAGAGTGATGTCTGGTTACTACATAATTTCTTCAGTAGTAATAAACAATCACTGTCTGCTTGAGTCTCCCTTGTTCGTAGACGCGCAAGGCTCAGATTTCCTAGACTGAATATACAGAATAAAGGTGTTTTGAGTGGAGACATGACCCAAGTAATTGGATGATGAGTACTCTGTAGTTGTCAACTTATGCAGGCTAGAAATAAATACGAGAAAAAATTAGTGGCTCTTCACATACTTCACATATAGGTTTGTTACAGTACGGACAACGAACAGCAGTGATATACCTACATACACGTGATGCCAAGATCACTAGGTTTAAGACCAATTAAAAAACCAGAAAGATTATGTACACTGCCGCTCACTCTACAGTCTGTAGTTGGACGGATAACTAGGTTTTTTCCTTCTTTCTTTCTTTCTTCATTATTTCCTTTTTCGCCTCTTTGTAACTTTCTTGTCGCCATTTCCCACTGCCTCCCCCTTCTCAATTACTTCACTCCGTTCACTTTGTCTTTTTTATTTAATTATTTTTGTTTTTTGTTTTATTCCTCCCTCTCTCTTTCCAAAAAAGAAAAAAAAAAAAGAAAAGAAAAGAAAAGAAAAAAAAGAAAAACAATTAACAATAAGTAAATAAATAAAAAATGGGCTGGTTTTGGGCCGACTCGACACAAAAGCCAACGCCGGTGGCTCAGAGTTTGGATGCTTCGCCTCCTGTTAGTACAGTCAAACTTTCCAAGTAGATTTTCTGAGGACTTACAACGATGCTATAGCCCGGATGCCCGATGCACGCTTCCAACCCGTCTCCTTCGTTGCCATCTTCACCTGTACCTGAAACGCCCAGTGCTTGTCCAGTGCGGTCGCAAGACTCACCTTTCTATGTATCGCCAAAGTCTACGTCCCCAGATATTCCTACTCCGTCAGCACCGCAAAACAAATCAACATTATCTAGATTGAATCCTCTGAATTATATGTTCTCTTCTATATCTCAAGAACGAGCACCGAACCAGACCGTGGATCTCCCTGTGGATCGCGAACCTTCTTCCATACCTAGAGGTGACATCGCGGGCAACTGGGAATATCCTTCACCTCAACAGATGTACAACGCTATGCTGCGCAAGGGTTACACGGATACTCCTCAGGATGCTGTTGAGGCTATGGTTGCGGTCCATAATTTTCTCAATGAAGGTGCTTGGCAGGAAATCATTGGCTGGGAACGCTTGTTTTCAAACGGCTTGAAGGAAGGCTGGGAAAAGTGTCGACGTGGAGAAGACAATATCGCCTTGGATGCAGTCAAAGAGGATATGGCTGGTACACAACAGAGCCAACCGCGTCTCCTTAGATTCAAAGGTCGGCCACAAGAGCTTACACCTAAGGCGCAAATATTACAAGCATTAGGGTGGTTGTATCCAGCTAAATTTGGGTAAGTTAGCTAATCCTGGCTCCAACTTCGGTCCTAGCAGCATTGTACTAAAACACGATAGCACGAATCCACCTTTCGACCGACATGATTGGTTCGTAATGCGACAAACGCCCGCCGGTCCAAAAGAAGTCCGCTATGTGATTGATTACTATTCCGGACCTCCAGAGCCCACGGGTGAGCCAGTTTTTTACTTAGATATTAGACCCGCTATAGACACACCTAGCGCTGCTGTCGAACGAATGATGCGGTGGGGAGGGGACGTTTGGTGGCGAGCTACAGGCGGCGCTGTCAGGGAGAACAGCGAAAGTCAATAACTCGATCTTGACCTTCATTGTCCACTGGTCTACATATGAAACGGCGCGGGCGTCAGTGCTTCCTTATAGGGAAGCAGCATCTTGTTATGTATATTCTATCCGTTTCACTATATCTTGTCTTACTTCACGATTTTCTTTTATTTTTCGTCTTATAACATAATGGACGGGCTATTAAATCTGATTTTGGGAAACAAACGGCGCTTGGGGTTGGTTCTTTTTCTTCTCTTCTCCCACTCAACTTCTCAACCGCGTTTTAGTGATACCTTATATTTGGGTAATCGTTGGTCAAAATCTGGAGCGGTTGGTAGGCCTATTGCGTAAATTGATCGTGGAATTATATTATCATATTAAATTAGTACTTTGGGCTACACATAGTAAAATATATATGTTAAATTCACAATCATTGTAGTGAAGGCACAAGATCAAGATATAAAATACATAGTTATGGATTCATTGGCTTGCGTGATAACAAATTTGAAAACCTCGTGCTCCCTATCGACATGACTATCACACTGACTAGGATCGATAGATATGTTGGGCGGGGTAAAAACCATCATCTGTCTCATGCGCATTCTCATATGTTTGGAGAGAGCATATCCGATTTCACACACAGCTCTACAGATTCAACACTAGCTTGGAGTAAGCCACGTGCTTCAAGACCGACCCAAACTCGGAGCATGGAGGTGTCGCCAGATCGGACGGATTGCAAGAAAGTGGCATTGGATCCAAGTTCTCGTAGGATAGGGAGAGCGCTAAGGCAAGACAATCAATAATGATTCCACAGGAATATCAAAAATTCTGGAGATACAGAGAAAACCAATTTTCAACTCACCTATTGAAAAGGTCAAGGTGCGGGTCTAGACTACGCCCAATACCTTCAAGAAGCAATATAGATATGACGACGTTGACAAAATCCCCCTCAAGCCGAACGTGCTGGCCGCGGACCATGGACAACACCTCACCAAGCACGTCGCCTATCTTAATATTGCCCAGTGCAAAGGTTCGTGATTTAATGCTAAGGACTAAATCCTGCATCCTTAAGGCAAAGACATCTGGATCAAGGACCTCCTCTGGCTCACGGCAGCGTTCGACCATCAGTTGGCCCGCTCGATATCCGTTAAACTTCGCCACGGCGCGGAAAAGGTCCAGGAAATTCTTTCTATTTGTGTCGTTAAGCTGGGTCACTAAACCAGTATCAATGAAGACTAATTGAGGACGATAGCCTTCCTTGTTCAACTGTTCAAGAGCCTTTCCCCAATCTTCTGGAGCGTGGGCGTGCGGTCGCAGCCGCGCGAGTATTGTCTCCGTTACGTCAACTTCTGCTGCTGTGGGTGCATCCGAGGCTCGGGTGTGTTTTCGAAGAGAAAGGTCCAGCTCACTCGGTTTATAAAAGCGGACCATAATATTCCCGGGGTGGAGATCAGCATGAATGAAGTTGTCAATTAGAAGCATATGAAGAAATGCGTCCAGACCTTCATTTGCGATCTCTTCCTGATAAACACCCCCTCCAACATCTAAGAAGGTTGACAGGGGAATGCCCTGCGCAAATTCTTCCACGAGCACTTCGCGCGTGGTATATTCTAAGTAAGGGTATGGGAACCATGCAGTGGTACGTGACCTGAACTTCTCACGGAACATAACAAGATTACTTGCCTCGATGCGCAGATCCAACTGCAGCTTCATCATCTCTCCAAATTGGTGAGTTTCGTCCGGTAAGGATAACCAGTGCATGGTGGGTACAGCATTGAGCAAGGAAGCGAAGAACGACATAATTTTTAGGTCCGTCCAAATCAGACGCTCGACTTCGGGGTGGAGAACCTTGACGGCTACATAAGACGAAGGAACTCGCTGGGGCGTGCTTTTCATCAAAACCTCGAAATTCCTTCGAAATTTACCCCGTAAACTCTGAGGTTCTGATACGACTTCCTGGCTCTGGGATGCCGCTAGATCTGTTTTGAGTTTGGCCTTATAAACCTGTGCGATAGCGCCCACTCCCAGCGGCTCTTCAAAGAACTCCTCGAAGATATCTTCAAATGGTAAGTTGTTGAAAGCCTTGGATATGGTTCTCTTAGTCTCGTATAATGAGTGTGCAGGTGCATTGGAGTGCAGCGAAGACATGGCATTACACAGCTCTGGGGGGAAAATGTCGGTACGAGACGCTGCCCATTGCCCAAGCTATTTTGGTGTTAATTCTCACATTAACACAATCACCAAAAGTCATTTGGGGAGGTGGGGGTATACCTTGATAAATGCTGGACCAGCACGCTCCATTGACCAGACTAGAAAATGATACCACCATAGAGTCCCGCTTCGTACGTCCTTCCGATCCTTGATTCCCTTACCAAGCCAAACAGCTGGGATCGTGACGATGACAGGCAAAAAGATGATCATCAAATGAATGAATCTACAACCTGTAGCGATTGGATCATAGACATAGTAATACCCGTACACAAAGAGGCCCTGCCAAAGTTTCTGTAAGCCTCGTGCATCCTCCGTGACGCCCTTCCGGATCTCTTGGCGCGAGGCATCCAGCATCTGCATTTCACCAGTTTTTTCATTTCCATCACCTTCTCCAGCCAGCTTGAGGAATGCACCGGGTGTTAATGAAGAAAATAATAGTGTTCCCTGCACCTGTATCCTCCCTCGAGGTCTTCGCCATGACGGTGGCCTGTTGAAGCGCGGTCGAGGCGGCGGAGCAAAGCGGACCGCTAATCGCGGAATTACCCCATGGCTCAAGCAGAACCGGCCAAAGAGGACGGCCGTCCTCATATTCTCACAAGAGAGTCAGATTGTCGATTTATGTGAAGATCTCATCTGATGGGGTCGTGTATTATAGTTCTCTTTTTGCCCTTCTCTCTCTTTCTCTCTCTCTCTCTCTCTCTCTCTCTCTCTTTCTCTTTCTTTTACCTATATCTTCCTCCCCTCCCCTGAAGTGCTTTGATGGAGAAGTAAGAAGTTGACGGCAAGACCCGGTTCGGAGATCGGGGTTCACGTGTCGGCGACGTCATAAAACGACCTCGTCATCAAGACAGTAACTTATAGAACCATTTAGTCCGGAGTGTTTTTATTTGCATGTTGTTGGCGACACTTGGATTATTTTATACACTGCGCTTACATACATTCCAGATATCGACCACTGATTCAAGGCCCGGTTTATCGAGTCGCATCCATTTCACTGACAAACGCAGACAAATGACACAGGATATCAAAATTGGCTATAATTAACGATGGAACACACTCCTTTCCGTCCAACGTCTACAATTATAGAAATGAATCAATTTCATTGAACCCCTCTCCAATCAGTACGAGTTTACCTCAAGTAATCCTAGGTGGTTTACGTACTAGAACTGTTTTCCAAGGGATGGATTGTAACCCGATATCGGTGGGGGGATGAGAGCAAATGTACATACTCCTATATATATATCCTTGCACCTAGACGTCTAAGCTTAAAATTCAAGAACCAATTAATGGATACATATGATAGAAAGTGCCTTCAGTTTTCACCAGTCTTTTCTAGGTGGCGCGACATATGACTGTACACTAGACTTTCCAAGAAACCTTTTCTTGCATCCGATAGTGGGACAGGCTTTGAGGGAAAATCAGCGCCATGAACCTTGGATATTTGGGGGTAGGGTAAGGGAATGTTTACTGACATTGTGTTTCAATATTTCTTGAATGAGAATAATAACGTTGTCACAATCCTTAGCCAATTGCGAACTGTTTGCTTCGTCTTCCGTCGACATGACGAATCCAGCACCCAGCGTATCATCAAGCAAGGAGAAAAGGCCCAATTTCTCTAGGCAATGTACAACGGCTGTGGAGCCCAGTTGATTTGATGCCATCAATGCGAGAGCGAACCAACCCTCACTTCTGACCACTGGCCACTGTGACTGGGTTATCATAGCAGTTATCGGGACCACAATATCCTCGTGCAAGCTGAAGGTGCACCCAATGAGGGTTTCTTTGCTCTGGTCCTGTCCACGAGATTGGGGAATGAGGGTGCGGCATATGGAGGATATAATGCGCCCAATCTCGGTCCTAATAGGGGTCGAGTCGGTTTTTCCGAAAAGTGAGAGCAGTTGGGACAGATAAGTCATTTGTCTTTCACCGGAAGGGAAATGCTCCAGTAGACGAGATACATTATCAACTGACGACACGATGAGCTGCCTTGCAATACTGGTCGCTGCAAACTGAACTTGCGGTACCGTTTCGTAACTCCAGAGGCGTGAGACTGCAGGGACAATACCGGCTTCTCCCAAAAATGATTTATTGTCGCCAGAAATTGCCAAGTTCTTCAGGAACCCCAGTGCAGCATGAAGTACAGGCCCGCTAGCATCACTGTTAAGTATCGATATCAAATATTTGTGTATATTAAACTCTCGGACCATAATTCGGCACACTTCATCTGAGCGCGCCATGTTACCAAGCATGACGCAGGAGCAAATCTGAAGTTGATCGTCCGATGCTCGTAGCCAGGCTTTTAGGGCCTGTGAAAGACTTGAATCAAGGGGGTAGTATTCAGCGAACAATGCCGAGCTAGATAATTCTGCCAGCGTTTGGTTGGTCTTTAGACGCAACTGGGACACTGCTTGAATTTCATCATTGGGCATTTCCTTACCCCCAAACGATAAAGACATCGCTAGCACTGATAACAGATCTGCAACCTTATATCTTATGATGCAAGTTTCTTGAAACTTTTTGTGATCGAGATACGTCATTAAGCAATTTGCAAGGCAGCAAAACTGAGTATTAGTCCATGTAGCTCCCTTATCAACTACAAGTTCAATCAGAAGCAAGACCGTTCCACTTGGCGATAGCTCGATACCTTGCTCTGCATCTAGTCAGTATGAAATATATAGTATAGGAGTGTACCATACCCTGTTCTGCAGCTAGTTCAATGAGCTCACAAACGAAGTCAAGCAAGTTTTCGTTTCCTCTAAACGCATCTTCTTTTAATAATTGAGCAAGGATGTATACAATTTTGTTCACAGCTACCTGAGATTGGGCAGGCTCTACATTCTGTTAGTGTTGTATGCACAACCAAAGGCAGACAACTTGTTACCAAAATCCATGCATATATTGTAAATAACAGGTATTGCCACCTGAATGAGTTCGGGGTTCAGGAGGTGCCGGATAATCGCAGAAGTATAATTTCCTTGTACAACAATCGTTCTGTTCTCATCTAAACTTATAGTCAGTATTGACAGGTGTCTCACCTGCGCAAGTGTTAAAACCAACCAGTATCAGCACAGGAATTTCCAACCAGCCTCAAAGAATGGAGGAGTAAAGTGGTGCTAATGCAGTCATCCTTTGAAGCGACGAGTTGGAGAAAGAAGGTCAAAACACCAGTTTGCCCATATGGCAATCGCCACAGCGCTGGAGATATCGTCAATTGGAGGACTATAAGGGGTTAGGTGGCTTTTCTTACGGTCCCTGCTCCCATTTGCTAAAGCCTCTGTGGCTTGCACCATATACCCTGACCTGCATTTCCAGAGCTGAGACAATACATTTTGGACACCCTCGAAAACAGAACCTGCTTGCTCAAAGGCTGTGGATTGTTGTACGTGACTTGAACTTTCACCTTCGTATCTCATCTCCGCAGCCTTTATAGCTTCTTGAAGAGTACAAAACAAGGTTTCTTGTTCTTCAAGGGACAACGACCCAGGTTCAGCAGGTGCTGCCTGGGGAGTCCCTGGAGGAAGTTCAGATATGATCTGGCTCAGAGGAGGGCATTCCATCCAAGCCTCATGTCGAATTTGTGTGATCGGCGGGCAGTTTTGGCCGTGATCTAGTTGAGCAGTAACCACCCTTTCTTGAGAACACATTTTCCTTGCCATAGCACCCCTGCTGATGCGGAGGCCAAAACTAACAAAGTCAGTATCATACAGCCGTTATCATTGCTCAAAACCAACTCACAAGCGACAGTTAATTATTAAGCTTATACCTGGCCTTCTTAGACCATGAGTAGCAGTTTATGATCTTCAAAGGCTAGGGAGAACAGCTGCGCTTTAAGCCTTGTTTACGTTAAGTCCGGTGAACTTTGCGCCAACTTTAAAATGGGTTAGATCCCTCGAGATACGTGTAGAGGAAATAAAAAGAACATGAAAAAGAAATTGCAAGCTAACAGGTGGGTGCTGTCCCCCAAGTACCTTATTTTAAGGGTGTAGGTTATGAGCATGCAGGTGCAGGTGTGGCCTTGGACTTGACTTGAAAAGCACTAAACGTGGAATATTACACAATCTTGTATGTAATAAATTCAGATTCAGGTTTAATTTGTATGTACCGGATCTAGACACCGTATGTATGTAACAAGTAATATTACGATCATCAAGAAACGAAGCACTGAGGGATAGTAATTTTGATTTTATTTTATCTTATTTTTTCAAGAAAAAAGGAAAAAGGAATCACATAAGGTGTGTTTCTATAGTCATTTATAAAGATCACTCAGTATGTATTCACTGAGGGTCATCCTCATTCAGCACCTGCAACCAGTCGGTCGCTTCCACTGACCTGCGGAATAGGGGACCCATTCAATTCGAACACGGAGGACACGGCGGCCAAGGGGTGCATTCTAGTTCAACTTTGTAACACAGTTAATTATCCAGCTCTCGAACTTTCTCAGTCCATCTCTCTAAATCCATATTATTTTGTTTTCCTTCACCAATTTCAAATTAACTTTCCATTCATTTCTGATACGCTCATTTTCGAAGACTTTTGAAGGTAGAGCCTTCAATCAACTTCTCGCGATGACACGTGCCCAGCAGACTCTCTCCGTTCTTCTGCTTGTCTCCTCAGTAGGCCACAGATCGCACCCTACCTGGTCGCATTGGTATTAACATTTGGGGCAGCTGTACCTTGTTCTTTACTTAGGCCTTGTGCCCTTAAATGGAATCGTTCAAAGAGATATTATCCCTGTTGTACGTCCCTATCTTTCTACCCAGTATTCACCTCTTGAGCTGACACCGGCGCAATTCCAACAGCTTCCCTTCTACGCCGTAATATGCTTCGGGTGCTACCTCCTTGGCCGACTTGGTGTGGCAGTTTTGACGTTTAATGATGTTCCAGAAGCTCATCAGGAGCTGCAAAAGGAAATCGAGCAAGCCAAGGCTGAACTGCGCAGACAGAATATCGATGTTGATTAAAGCGTAATTTGATGTTAATTCTGGAGTCGTTCCCTGCCTCCGGACTAGAAAGTATTATGAAATGTTTTTTTTTTTTTTTTTGGAAGGGGGGGG
>ML742143.1:0-76453 GCA_009193465.1 Aspergillus avenaceus | reverse complement strand
AAAAAAAAAAAAAAAAAAAAAAACCTGGCAAAAAATTCTTCAAGCACCCACTCTAATACTCCTGCTGCAGCGATACTTCAGAAACCGTGCATACATAGTGAGATCGAAGGATCCACTTCGGGGCCGAAGTATAGAATCTTATAGGCGGGCCGTAGAAGCTGTCAGTTTAGTTCCAGAATTAGTTCATCAGCGAACTCTAGAACCCTCCGTCATAGTGGCCGTTAGGTCGGTTCGGCAGTCAAGAGAGGGAAAGGATCAGAAAACTAGCGAGTGGTAGACGTCGGAATACGGAGAAGAGTATGGAGTAGATGGACTAGATATGGCATGGGTAATTAATCTAATGGTTTGCATTATTGAACTCTGAAGCATGGAACGTCGATGAAAAGGATCGAGATCCAGAAATTTCCCCCTCCATCTCGTTTAGTTTGAGGAACTAATTCAGGGCTGAAGTCGGCAATATACGTATGTCGCTTATTTAGGTAATGCTTTTTATTCTTTTCAGTGATAATTTTTCCCTTCTTTTGGAGGTGGCAATTCTATGCTATCCAAAGAATGACAGATGCAAACCCTAATTACCATGGAACACTCAATGTCTCTTTCAACCTTATTATCGGCCGATCGGATATAACCTAATTATGAAATACTACGAAATACTCCGAATGATCAAAAATTCATAAATAAATAACTGATTGAAAAAAAAATATATATATAATTAGACAGGATGTATCAGATCCACATTTAAATAAATCACCAACCGGAACGGATGAGGCCGCGTTCCCCGTTTCCAGAAACGGTCAACGTCTCCGGGATTTGAACAAAAGGGGAATAAAACAGTCCTGAAAAGAGGAAATATTACATCACGGACCACGTGTGTTTTTACCCATTTTTTGACCAGATTCTTTCGATCTTTCTTCCATCCCATCAACGGCGATATCCGAATGGTCAAGATTCTGTGTAGCGCTGTCTTTAGCGTATCTGCAGGATATTTAATCCTGTCAACTATTGACCAGCCTGCAGTTATCTTCCCCTGCTAGCTTCACCAATTGCCCAGACGAACCACCAAATGGGAAAGTATCGGATGTATTCAATCTGACGGGTCAACTGGCGATATAGGGCAAGCTGTAATGTACGTGTCTATTCGAAAAATTATGCAAACTCAATTCCTCTTCATCTTCTGCACGTATGCTCGGCGATTCTCGTATCTACCATTTGAAACAAACTTGCATGAACTCAAAAATTGAGATCTACCGTTTCGAGTGGATTTGGTGTCCTTCCTTCGGCGATCGGTTTCTTCCTTTCCTTTATTGAGGTCCTCCGTACTGGAGTACTACTCCTTGTTTGAGACGTGTCGAGACCGCGATCCCGTGCGAAAAGTATCCTTTAATGACTTGTGAAAAATTCTTTCAATGGCTTGAGAAAATTCTGTCGACTCGTATGATGCGCTAAACGGACCGGGGAGCCTGGTCTGCAGGAGCGTGGACCCCTGCAGGGTCAGGGAGAAAAAAAACCTGAACGCCATGCTCTACTACAACAGGGATGAACTGTAGCTTGAGATAAGCTTCAATGGAAATATCCATAATCCTAGCAATACCAGGGCATCCCTTATGTCATCGCTAGCAAACAAAACGGTCAACTTTCTTCTAGGCCCTTTTTTCCTTTTCCTTTTCCTTTTCCTGGTACTTTCCGACCGTCATTTCTTTAAATAAAAATATACATAAAATAAAACAAACCCCGATCAGATATTTTATCTCTGAATCCAATTCCCCGCCTTACCCATCACAAAAATCTCAAATCTCAAGTCCGAGCACAAACGCCACAACATACACCAAACAACACATCATCTTCAAACTTTAAAAAATAAAAAATAATAAAAAAAAAAGAAAAAAATTAAAGAAAAAATAAAAAAAAAAGAAAAAAAAGAAAAAAAATAATAATAACAAAGCTAAATCCGACATACTGACAATCTGACATACCATGATTCCTGTCTCGCAGGATCCGAGTCCTCCGTACAGCCCCATCTCACTATCTACTTCCAGATACAGAACCCTAAGCGCACCAAGGTGGATATAACCCCATAGACACTAACTAATCTCGACTAACGACCGCAGGGGCCACAATGATTTCCTTTTCACATGAATTCGAACTTCCCAGACTCGGCTCTGAGGGAATTAGGGTTCGGATTTCTAATCAGTCGGTCAGATCGGTTTCTGCCTATTTACTTCGTACGGAGTAGGAAGTACTCCGTACTTTGTTGTTGTGAAAGTACGTGAACGTACGATCTTGTCTATTTACATCATAAATTATGAGTTATATCATGGATGGAATTATAGAATGGTACTGTACATCCCCACTGTGTTCTATGTTATGTTCTATACTTCACAAATGCGTCTTCTCCAGAACTGACCCTGACATCCAATGTCGATCATCTCAAAGTGGGGAATCATACATGCTTCATCTATAACGGTTGTATTCCCCCACCCGTTACACCCCACCGAGCTTCATTGCTGTATCCACTGAGACAACCCCAGAATCAACAATAGAGTTGTGGAAAACATAGCATCTAACCGGTGGTTGGATTGTCTATAGAATAGTCCACTTGATGTGTACAACAATAATTGCATTGAAATCAGGTCTATACATTCTGCAGTACATAAACATAAAACAATGTAAACAGCTCTATCTAGTAAGCACGGACACCACAAACAAACAATACAAACAACTATTGAATAACATGGACCACTAATATCATAAGAATAAAGATTTATCTGGCAGCCGGGATAGGCGCGTAGAATCCGAACCGGTTAGTAGGGTCATACTTCTTCTTCAAAGCGGACAGCTTGCTCTGTCTCCAGGGCTCGTAGCCGTACATGGTCTCAAGAGCCTCGGTGCCAGCTGCGTAGTTGACATACGCGTGCAGCTCGCTCTCACCGCTGCCGGCGTGAAAGATGCTACGGAGCTGGTCTCCAAACTCCAGAGCGGGGGCCCGGTCCGTCTCATTCATGTAGATGATCACAGGAGAAACGAGGAGGTGGTCAGCTCGGTGGGCGTAGGCACTAGAGACCTCATCGACGGCCTTGACGGCCTGCACGGAGTATCCTTCGAGCATGATGGTGGAGTGCTGAAGACCGGGGTGCTCGAGAGTGCCCTTGGCGAGGGCGTTGAAGGCGGCGCGCTGGGTCGGGATATCGTACTGCTTCAGGTTGATCGGGAAACGGATCATGCTGGGACCACCCTTTCCGCAGGCGCGGGAACCAAGGTTGAACTCGGTCCAGGAGGAGACGGATGTATAGGGACCGGCGTGGGCTTCGCTGACAACGGGGCCGAGGTCGTGTAGAGACTCTGAGACCTCTGCGTCGATGGTAGCGGCGTTCGATTGGACGACGAAGATGGTGATAATTGGCTGGTGTGTGTCAGTTTCAGGTAAGAGTTGCCGATATGAATAGGACCTACGTTTGCAGGGTCCACGTCCTCCTCACGAGCGAAAGTAACCCAGTAGGCGAGATCAACGGCCTGGTTCCCATCGTCTCCCACGGTGTTCAGGTACTCAAACAGGGCTTCCAGCTTGTCTTGCGTGAAGGTGAAGCTCTCAAAGGCCCATGTACCGTCGCCTGGCACGTCGTAGATCTTCATGGTCACAGAAGTTACGATACCGAAGTTATGGCCAGCACCTTGCATGGCCCAGAACAGATCAGAGTTAGGCCCGGTGGGCGTGACAATGCGAAGTTCTCCGTCAGCAGTCACAACTTCCAAGCTGACGAAGTTGTCGGAGATGAGGCCGTACTGGCCCTGCAGGTATCCGTGGCCTCCGCCGAGAGCGGGTCCCAGGAAACCGGTGCAGTCACAGACACCGGTAACTAGAGCTTTATTAGATCGCGCGATCGGAAGTTATATCACCATGGACATACCAGTTTGCTTGTTAGCAGCCCACAAAGCGTTAATGACATCAACGGATAGAACACCACCGCCAAAAGTAGCGGTGTTTCCGACGTCAGAAATGGCAACGGCATTGAGCTTGTGCAGCCAGATCTCAATACCGTGGTGAACATTCTCCAGGGTCCCGATATTACCATGTCCGCCGTTGATGGCGATGAAAGGGACATGGTGCCTATTGGCATATTTCACCTACGCTGTATGTCAGCCACGCTAGGCTCGAGGGTGAGTAGAGATAACTCACGGTCTCAGCAACATCCCACTGGTTCGCAACCTCCACAACCACACTAATGTTCGGCGCGCCATAGCCCGACCACCGAGCGGTCGCATTGCTAAACTCCGCATTTCCAGGGAAATAGATGCTAGCGCCGTTTGAGAGTTTGCTCCCAAGCCCCGGACCAATATCGTGTTCATCACCCAAGTGACTATCACTGGCAGAGCACCCTCGGAGGAGTGTCGCGTACAGAAGGCTGGACGCCCATATGCTGAGAGACTTCATTGAAACCATTGTGAATGTAGTAGATTCCCGTGTCGTTGAAGTTGTTGTTGATGAATAGCCATAAACTGCGTAAGGCATGAGGTCCTTTATACTTCGACATGGTCGGGGTCCAATCAGAAGCGCTGCTGCATGCGGATGTACATAAATGGGAGCATACAATGTGCATAAACGGGAACATCGGGGGATGTGCAAGGGGCATGTTTCCAGATCCGTCCGGAATGCAGGCAACCCGGTCATCAAGACCAACAAAGTCATGCACAAGCATCCCACGCTTGAAGCGTACAACACCTTATTCTGAAACAGGTTAGCTCATGCAAAAACCTGCGGGGGAGATATCGGCCCTTCCGCACCCAAATCATGCCATCACTGTCTCAGATCTGGTGGCTCCGATCATATTTCCGAATTCGTCAATTTAGCAGAAACAGAACTTGGTATTATCAAATACATCATCAAATACAAGTATAGCTGTTGGGATTCATAACCAGCCTCTTTTCTTGAGGATGTTTTTGGCTTTGAAGGGGGATCGTCTGAAGTGTTGTGAGTGCTGACTACCGTTGTTTTCGAAAGCATGTAGAAGAACGATGTCTGAGGCATGTTTGCATTGGGGTGATGTTCACACAACCATTGATGAAGGTAAATTTCTTGGGAGGAAAAACAAAGACACATGATTATTGTTTTTACTGTTTGTTGTACAATGAATGTGATCGTTCCTTCCACGGAAGGGGGAAAAGGGAAGGGAAAAAAAAGAAAAAGAAATGAGGGACGGGCCGGGATCGAACCGGCGACCTAAAGATGCTTGCAATTGGGATTGCAATCTTCCACTCTATCCACTGAGCTACCGCCCCAGTTGTTGAAAAAACCTGAGCTGCTTTTAATTTAGAGACAATTAAAAATATCTAAGTTTTGACAACACCAAGGTTTGTATTAGAATTTAGTGGCTAACAGAGTGTGTTTAATTTTTATTATTCCAGTATATCCTTTCAGCGCTATATTTTAATATCTACTAGCCATTCCCCCAATTCTAGCATGTAATGCCTATGTTGCGATGGCACCTAAACTGTCGCGGAGGTGCAATCGGAGGTGCATATATATAATGTTGGAGTGTCCCACAGTAAAATCTGGCCAACACCAATTTATCATGCTGACTGTTAATCTAATAAAAATAATGTCTGCAATGAAACCTACTAGTAATAATAGGCGATTTTCAACATGATCCAAACCATGCTGTAAAAAGAATCCGTATAGGAACAGACCAACATGGTACAAAAATGCTATCAGATTGAATGCAGACAACCAAGTAGCAACTAAAACAAAGCGGAATTGTTGAACTCTTCCAGCCCCTTATCTTCCTTTTCACCCGGAATGCAACATGTTGATTCCGCGACTGAATCGATAACCGCCCACCGGAGATATGTACATATCCATTGGCACCTGTATGCAGGCAGCGGGTTTAGTTCCGCCCCTGCCATGTTTCCGAGGACCACGGAATGGATAGACGGAAATGAACCCATAGAACTATTTATACATCCGATAAGAGATTGTAGATAAATATAGAAGGAGAAAGATCACGGCGACCGATAAACAAATCTAGTCAGAATCGAGATGACTTCCTGAAGAACAATTGCAAATTTATCTTTCAATATCAAGGATATGCTTGGTTGGGACCCAGTAAGTGGGGTTATGGCAATTCATAAATCCAGAAAGTAAACTTAATACAAATACAATAATAGCACTATACAAACTGCAGTCCCTGGCCTACTCAAATAGGATTCACTCGTGGTCCAGAGAAGAGGGCTAAGTGGTGATTTATGGTTGTGTCATGGGAAAGAAATAGAGATAATGGCGCCAAAGCAAAGAGAAAATCACGTCAAACTGTAAGCTTCGACAAACTACTAGGAGGGCCATACTGCAGCCCTCTTTTCCGCCGCCACTCATGTTTCTCCGGATTAGCCATCGTGAAACCCCGGTCATATCGATACTCGGCCAGCTCCCAATGTAGTTTTCTCTCTTCTTGGGTGAACAGAATCAGTGCTTTCAAGCCTCCGTCGGCACGGATGTTTTTGAATGCTAGTACGAGGAGGTCGAGATTTTCAATCTCTCGTTTGGTTTCCCGTTGATCATTGGTTATTGAGAGGTTCGTGAGAAAACAGCCAATTCTGGAAGGCTGAGTAAAGGTTACAAGATCACGAAGGTGGCGAGCGGTGATTTCAATGGTTTTGTTGAAGTCGAGCGTCAGAGAGTTTGTTTTCCAGTAGAGGTCGAGGGCTGTTTGTCGAAGAGCGAGGATATCCTGGAAGTCGAGATGAATTGAGATTGTGTTCAGCATGTCAGTAGGAAGGAGGTTGAGTGGCATGCTTTCTAGTTCTTGCTTAGGTTTCTTGTTTGTGGAGTAAGGAAAATGATTGATGATTTGAAGAGAAAGGTGGTGATATGTTGAATCGCAAGATAGATCAAGAGCCAAGCTGGCAATTTTGATTGAGTGGGAAAATCATTGGCATTTATTCACTCTCAAAGCACGCTAGGAACCAATGCCGCCAGCGTGAGAACAAACGTAGATCTATAAACAGATATAATGATCAAAGAAACCCATAATCATGGCGGACAGTCTTAAAATCGTACAATCTTAACAATCCGTGCAAAACGAGACGCCAAATCAACTTTTGCATTCGCCGTCTCTTCATGTTCTAATTTCTATCGTTCATGAACCAGGTATATGTTGAGGAGGGTTTGCGAGGTTTCTATTTTGGAGTGTCGGGCTCTTCGTATTTTCCTTGCGTTTTGTGTTTAAGGTTCCAGAAGGTATTAAAGGAGGAGAGGATGCAGAGGATTGCTGGACTGTATTAGTTTTGTTTTGCGAGAAACTGAGCGTGTGATGACATACCTATAACACAATTCATTTCGTAATATCCGACCCTTTCAGTCAAATAACCTGATAATATAGGCCCGATGAACGCGCCCGCTGTCCAGCTCATGCTCGTCAACGACAACGCGCGCGAGTATCCGCCATTGGGACCAAAGACACCGGGGTGTCTGGACTCGATCTCGTCGACCGTTACTGTTGCTAAGTGTTAGAGACAGGGTAGCGCATGTGAAAGAGGAGTTTCGTACCTGTCGCTTCGATGGTCCCCGCGCCGTTCAACAAACAGGAAAATGCACCGACAGCGGTCACGGCAGCACAGTAGATAATCGGACCGGCATTGCCATGATTCGCCCAAGGAAATCGGTCGTCTCCAGGCATGCCGAGCAACCACATGATTGGGGCTAAGATAGCGAAGCCGGCGGTCGTGGGGTAGCGGGTGCCGTAGCGATCTTTGAGCCAGCCGCAGAGTGGACTCAGGAGGATGCCAGGGCCCTGAAGGCCGACAAACAAAAGTCCGGACTGCATACTGCCCCAGTTGAAGGCGCCACGTACATGGAGAGGAATGGTGGTGTCGAAGCTAGAAATGAGAACGGCAAAGACGAAGTAACTCAAGGCTCCGCAAATGAATTGACGGTGTTGGAAAAGGTATGCATAGAAGTGCCATCCAGTCTTTTCCTCAACGACGACAGTCCGAGGGCTTTGAAGTAGGGGATCATTTTCTGGATCGCTGTCCTCGTAGCGCGGGGTACCTGTTTGGTGGCGAATTAGATGGTGAATTGATTTGTGTTTGTTGCGTCGGGAAACTCACCGACTGGGGTTTTTGGGCGCTCAATCATCAGTACACGAAGGACTATGTCTATGAGTAGGATGATGAATGCACTCGACCATGCGAGCCAATATCCGCCGATCGCAAATAATATACCCGCGGCCATGGGTCCTCCCGATGTGCCGGCCGCCACAACCAGGGAAATGACGCCGTAAGTTTTCCCGAGATTGTCTTGCCGGACATTGTCTGCGATGGTAGCATATCCCACCGTCCAAATGAATGAACTGGCGATTGCCTGCACCAGACGACCGAAAAACAAAGTAAAGACTTATGTCACAGTTAGCCATCTGACTGGGGAAATCGAGTGCAATCTAGATACTTACGCGAAGTCGCCAATGCCAGCACAATGGTAGAGAGCAACGCTGCAGCCAAAGAGGCCAGCAACAGCATTTTCTTCGACGAGAGTTTATCAGAGAAGTGACCGATAAACGGGCTACAGACGAGAGATGCGATGGCGCTCTCAGCCAACAAAGTAAAGCTCATGCGCTGAGTGAGAGAAACATCCAGACCGAGACGGGTTTCCAGAATATATGGAAGAATTGGCACGATAAAGGTATACAAGAAGACATCTGGGGGTAGATTGACCGATTAGAAATTTGCACTTGATAGGTTTCAATGCGGAAGAGGCGATCAATACCAGTGAACAGGGCCATTGCCATGGCACTGACAATGAAGAAGGGCGACGAGCGCCATTGATGGCCCCACGGAGCATCCGGAGCACTGGGGGAATACATGGCGAAATTGTGACCGATAGATGAACAGTCGGTGATGGATGAACGATAAGGGACATGCGGAGGAATATAAATTTCTCATGGGCGGGTCCGAAGGATCTTCTCATTAGTCAACTTCTGAGACCCACTTGTCTTTCCAAAGCTAATCGAGTTGGAAAAAAAAAGTAATGGATAATTAAAAAAATGGAGTTTCTCTGTAGCTGAGAGCCAGCCGTAGGCTAATGCATTGGTGAGGTGATATTATGAACCAGTCTGAGTGAGTGGTGGCGTGCAAGTAGTTCTTAATATTGATAAAACCAAATAATCACTCAAACGATCGACATGATATCCAACAGATGTTTTCGAGCAATACATCGGTAGTGACATTGCCCGAAAACGGAAACAAGAAGGGTTATCCAAACATTCCAATGGCCTGTAAGTGGATAACTCGGTGGATCATCCGTGATTTCTTAACAATGTCGGGTCCACTTTGATGCAGTCCCTTCGCATGATTTTATCAAGGCATTGATTGGATCATATGTCATCCCTTTATATCCTTGACGTGCTGCATGATATCTCAAATTTGTGGACGTACACGAGTTGATTCCACGGCCTCCGACCGGATGCCACGTTCGAAAATTAAAAGAAAAGAAAAAGAAAAAGTTAATTTAACCTGCAGCCTTCTCCAAAGATGGCAATTCGATGACTAATTTAGAACCACAAAATAGTTGGAAGTTTAGGTTTGTCTGAAGCGATTCGGAAAAGAAATATTATGGGAGATAGGGCTTGGAACCGGGTTGTCCTGAATCTGGATCTTGGCCATGCACTCCATAGGTTCTTTGCGTCATCCCATGCTTGCCACTTTTTTTTTTTTTTTTTTCTTTTTTTTTTTTTTTTTGTCCCACGATATTATATTCCCGGTTTACAGATAGTGACACAGGTCCTCGATAGCTGAACCTTGCCTACATCACCATTTGTCTCTTGACATGCTTGGTGGGAGATACAACCATTCGTCTTGACGAGAAGAAAAAAAATGACAGTCATCTTTTAATCAATTAATAACCATGAGAATTATAAGAGAACAATAGCAAAATCATCTCGGTACCCTGACCTCGTGTGTTGCGCCCGGAGAGGCGACACCAAAACTTGCTTGTTCCCTCGGCACCACGACGCAACGCCACATGAGCGGCTGTCGGGTACAAATTAGGAGGGTTTTCCATCCAGGTTTTATCCCAGCTGATTATATCTGAGAGATCAAGGATCCCGGTAGCATACACCTGGACAGATACAAGAAGTCAAGAACGTCATTGATTGACCGTCGTGGTCATGGTGTTATGTAAAGGCAAGTGGTCTTTATCAGTAGATATCGCAGTTTGGTATCAACCATGGTAGAAGGGAAAAAAGAATAGAAATTATAAAGAGAGTTCCGGCAGTTCATCCATCTGGAAAAACCGCACGGGTGAGTTCCACGATCTTATATACTCGCACTCTAACCGCCAAAGAAAAATGATCTGCACGCTTAGAACCGAAGGATTGAAACAGCCATTCCGTGCTTCCGCTTAGTAAGGATAGACACTATGCAAAAATGTCTCGATTTGTTCAAAACGAGGAGATTGTGACTCTATCGGCACTCTTGTCTCCGCACTTGTCTCTCTTTTAGGGGGTTTTCCGTGTCTGTCAACGGGGTAAATTTGACATCTGTGTGGAGTACTTTGGAAGGTGGAGTTGCAAAGTCTGGGACCCTCCTATCAAATTCTAGTAACGATGGGTAACTGCAATTAAGAGGGCTATTTTAAGGCGTCGGACAACGAATTCTGGTGTAGTTTCTCCGAATGTCTCGGGGGTGTCATTATCTCCATGGCTGAAGCCTTTATAAAGGCCCTGTGTTCTGCCGAAGGTGATGGATTTCTTCACTTGTTGGCTACTAACGGAGTTGGCTCCCGATGAAATTTTCTCAGACGGATATTTGTTGACCTCACGAGCTTCTGAATTCAATCATGCTGGATAATATATTCAACTTGGGGTTATACAACCCTAGCACAGCGGTTCTATGTCTTGGCGCCATCATATCTGTCACCTGGCTGCTACCCTTTCTCTATGATATCCTTTTCTCACCTCTGAGAAACGTACCTGGGCCTATTTGGACGAGATTTACGAACCTGTGGGAATTCTACATATTACTTAAGGGCAACTCGCACGAGGAGTATATCCATTTACATGAGAGATATGGTTAGTTTGGTCTTCCAATCTTGCAAAGGAATCAAGGTATTGATAACTACAAGGTCCGGTAGTCCGCGTCGGTCCGAATCGGTATAGCGTTATCGAACCTCGAGATGTCAAAATGGTGTATGACTTTGGCGGCGCATTCCTCAAGTCTGAATATTACGATGGCCAAGGGACTGCCAACATCTTCTCTACGAGGGATAACGAGGACCACAAAGACCGACGGCGAAAGATCGCATCACTGTACACCATGACGGCGATGGTGGGCTATGAAGACGCAGTCGATCGGATGACGGCCCTATGCATCGAGAAGATGCGCCACTTTGCCACCGTGAAACATCTAATCTCGGTGCCTGATTTCATGCAGTACTATGCTTTCGATGTCATAGGAGAGATCACGGTATATCCCGGCTATTTTATCGTAAATAGTAACTCAACTAACAAATCCTCAGTTTGACCAGAACTTCGGCATGATGGAGAATATGGGAGATACCCAAGGGATTATCAAGGAGATTCACGCAACGAATGGCACTATGGCTCACCTGGGTTTATTGCCGGAGCTTCAGTCACCGTATGGATTATGGCTGAAAATTTTCGGTGGAGCTGCAGGTAGATTGAATACTTACATCTGGTCCCAGTACTGGAAACATCGCAACGCAAATAGCGGTGCAAAGATGAAGTCCCAGTATGATACCTTTCTGCGGAAGATACTTAGCATGGAAGCCGCACACAAAGTTGATCAAAAGCATGTGTTAGATGGATGTGGCTCAAATATAGGGGCCGGGTCGGATACTACCGGTATCACCCTCAGCGCAGCATTATATTATCTCTACTCCAATCCAGACAAGCTGGCCAACCTACGTCGAGAAATTGACACGCTGGCGGATGAAGGGCTTATCTCGAATCCAGTGACCTACGGCCAGGCCAAAGACATGCCGTATCTAAACGCGGTAATTAAAGAAACCCTGAGAATGCACCCTGCTGTCGGCACCATCTTGGCCAGAGTTGTTCCGAAGGGCGGAGTAACTCTTGCCAGCGGTTATTACTTCCCTGAAGGGGTGCGTTATGTCTTATAGTCTCTAGCTCTCTTGAGATACCTGCTAATCGGGAAACAGACGCGAGTTGGAACAAACGCCTGGCCACTACACTACAGCAAAGATGTTTACGGCACTGATGCAGAGAAATATCGACCTGAAAGATGGCTCGAGGAGGCAACACAGCCCGATTTCCGGGATTCGATGATGTTTGCTGTAAGTACTTGACCATGCACTATGTACCCACCACATTCGAGCAACTTAACGCTGATAATCGTAGTTCGGCGGCGGATCTCGAACTTGTATAGGAAAGAACATTAGTCTCTTGGAGATCACCAAGGTACTGCCGCAGATTGTTCGTAACTTTGACCTCCGGTTTGAGCAGGAAAAGGAACCGTGGTCCAATTATTGCGCCTGGTTTGTCTATCCGCGATACAAGTGCTGGGTTGAATCGCGGAAGGATCAGGACGTTGAGCGGGTTGCCTAGACAGGAGATGTGAATAGGTTAAGTTTGCATTGTTCTTCTCTCTCTCGGGGGTTTTTTTTTTTTTTGGGAGCTGTACACATATGGTGACTTCCAGATCTCGTCCCAGAAATTATAGCTGGGTGGTGCGGAGGACGACTTGACAACCGTCTTAGTTCGGTAGTTCGATTAACACGACTATAAGTTCTAGTGCTGAATCTAGTGACAGTTAACACAGCATAAAATTATTTTCAGGGTCTATTAGCGAAACTCGATCTCACCATTTACAGTGTTCCACCAATACAATAGGTTGTTCAAGATCACTATATCAGCAATGATAATTATAACTGGTTCTGCCAGATTTTGGTCACTCTATGATATGATAATCTATATCTTTGGTTAAATTAAGATACTTCAAGAAAGCTTGACAAAAAAAGTCAGTATGTGCACAGACTACAAGCAATCATATCTATGATTAAATTGTTTTAACTTGATAAAAATTGAGATTATCTTGGTGTACCGGATCTGTGAACCTTTCCCGGGATCGTGAATATATCTCTTCAGACGGACTCGAAGCACTCAGTGGTGTTGCTGGAATATCCGATAGCAACTTTGAAGGACTCTATTTTCCGATTGCTTCTGGTCGCAGCATCCGTGACGGAATGGATATGATGACGAAGCCATAACTCGCAGATATCCAAAACGGACTTCTATTATGATGAAGGTAGGCATTCCAATATCCATGGGCTTGCAGGTGATAAACGGGAGTCAGGGTGGAGAATACGTGATCTCTGCCAGTTGCCTGCACGCCCCACATCCTGCTAAGCCCTCTCTAGACATTGGGAGAAAATGCATATGCACAATATACCAAATGATAGAAGACTTGGGTATTCCTGTGCCTTTTCACTGGTTGCTTCTCTTTGTATTAAGACCCACAAACAAAAACGCCGCCAATTTGAGAGTGATAGTGATTGGTTTCGTAGTGACTTTTTAAACCAATTTTTCTTGGCATGTTTTGGCTGCCACGTATTATAGAATTAGTCTCAAGAGATATGCGGGAGTATGAGGGAGGCGTTGTCTTCAATAGGTTACTGGTTAATAGCATCAATTCATGCGATGTTAGTAGCATTAATTCATATACCTTCGTTCAATACTTCTCCATTTCCTCTTGGGATAAATTTAAAACTTGAATATGCGCAACTGTGCCATAACCAAGAATCTTTTTCTCCATCAGATTCAATCCTCCTTGATGATTTTCTCCTGATGAATAAGCTATCATGGAAGTCACAGTAGTTGCTTCTATTATCGGAGCCCTCATAACCGTCATCGGCACGATCGGCGGCGCGGTCCTATCCGCTCTACTCTCTCAACGCTCACGACCAGACAGAGTTGAAGAACTGGAGCTTCAAAGCGGTACTATTTTATCATTTTATACCTTCTATGTTCTTGTAACACGATAAGCTAATATGTATAAGATGAGAGATCTCTCTCACCCGTCAACCTTGGTCACGACCCCACGCGACAGCCTTGTTCGATGCCAGGCCGACGGTACAGCTTTTAGCCTTTATCTGCTGTACTTTCCCTTTTCTTTATTTAGATGCTGATGCTGGACATGAAGTGGTTTGGAGACTGCGATAGTAATTTATATCCTGTTCTAGTGCTATTAGATGGAATGTCGAGAGGAGATCTATATACTCTGGAGTATATAGATGTCGGTTATAGATAGATAGGGTTCGGCGCCGAAATAGTTCCTTGTTGGTGGGGAGTATGAACCCCACCATGGATTGAAAGGTTTATTAGTTTGAGAAGCACATTTTTATTTAGTTGATTATCCGACCAATCCTGTGTATAGTTATTTCAATAATTAATTCAAGATTATGTGAATAAGCTCATGTTGATGTTATTCCTAACTGATTGCCTAAAGGATATACTCCGGTATGGCTCGGTCTCTATACTTCAAGTGCCTCGGGTTATTGACGGACATTTTCATGCTTTCACCAAGTAGACCCTTTATTCTAAATTAGGACATGGTTAATATCCAGCGATAAATCCTCACTATTAGAATGCCAATTTAAGACAAGAGTCACAGACTCACCACACAGTAAAATGCTATTCTCCGAAAGCCAAACAAAATACCAAACCCAGGAGTCAAGCACATCAAACTTAAAGTGAAACACCCCTGATAAACTGTATAAAGTTAGGCTTGCCACAACTAAACCCCCGATGGTCTAGTTGGATATGACGCTCGGCTGTAATGGATGCATCTGTATAACCGAGAGGTCGCTGGCTCGATTCCGGCTCGGGGGAGTTGATTTTTGGCATTGACGCTTCATTGCCTTCGTTTAGGACTAGTGTCTTCTCGCCACTTGTATAGTTGTTGGGTGTTTTTTGGCCATTGAGTTTTAAATGGGATGTATAACTCGGCTAGTTCGCTCTGCAATTGCTTCGGAGCAGGATTGTATAGCACCGAGTGATCTAGCTTCTGAATACAATGGACGTAAGATTCCGTTCTATAAATCACTAGCTTGTGTATTTCAGGCGGATTATCTACTAGTAACAGATGACAGATACAGAGCTTGTTTCTACCAAGTTCAGTACTTATACAACAGCCCTAACCCCCAAGACACTCCAAACAAACCAATAAATCACCGAAACTCCCCCGTAACCCGCTCACACCACTCCTCCAAGCCCCGCGCATACCCCAACCCACCCTCCTCCACATCCCTGATCGCCTCCAACAAATCCGGCCTGGGATCAGGATGCCACCTCCCAAACGGAATCCCATACCGTCCCCCATCTTCCACGGTAACATCACTCGAAAACCCCGCCCAGAGCAACGTACTCGCCCCATCCACCGGCTTGTAAAAGAACGGAGTAGACAGCCACACCATCCACCTCGCCGCTTCGTCGTAGATAGGCGTGTTAAGGTTCCCCGGGTTCTGGGTGATGCTGACCACGCCGTGGGGACCTAGTTGCTTCGCGGCCCGAGACGCAAGGAACCAGTTCCCGGCTTTGCTGACGGCGTAGTTGACGTTTGGGTCTGGGTTTGGTGTTTCTATGACCGAGGGGGGCACGCCGTGGTCTGGGGCGAGGAAGTCGACGACCATGCTGCTGGACCAGATTACGCGGATGGTGTTTGGGGGGGATGTTTTCGCCGTGGAGACGAGGATCGGGGAGAGGAGTTGTGTGAGGAGGTAAGGCGCTGCGCAGTTTGTGCCGAGTTTCGGTTCTAGGCCTTGCGCTGTGCGCTGCGACGGGGGCCGGCTGGCTACGGCGGCGTTGTTGAAGAGGATGTCGAGTCTTGATTCGGCGGACAGGAAGGACTCCACGAAGGGTTTTATGGTCCGGAGATCGGAGAGATCCAGCGGGAGGAAGACGAGGCGGCCGGTTGAGTGGGGGTTGTCGGTTGTGAGGGTCTGGATTACGGTCTCGGCTTTGCTTTGGTTGCGCGCTGCTATGTAGACTGTTGCGCCGGCGTGGTAGAGGATTCGGGCTAGTTCGAGCCCGATTCCCGATGTGCTTCCTGTTATTATCACTACTTTGCCGGTTTGCGGGGGTAGGTTGCTCGCTGTTAGCGGGGCTTGCGCTGGGAATAGCTGCGGCCAGATGCGTTTGAACGTGGACATTTTGGTATGTGAGGTGGTTATGGAAGGTGGTGGGAGGTTGAAGAGTATGCGGGGCTGTCTCAACTTATACTGTGGGAGACTCTGTCTAGCTAGTGAAATTGTATTCGTATTTAGAGCTAGGCTTAGTTTTGTGATTGAATCCAATGCGCTAGCTGGGATTCTCTTAGTCTGGTAGAGTGGAGTCATTCTTGCTGCAAATGATAGCACTGTTAGACGGTGTGACCAATCATGCGACGCAAAATACACAGCCTTGTCGTTGGCAGGTGTGGGGCAAGATCTGTACGAGATGGCCATTGATAAGTCTCAGTGACCGCGATATTTGCCGAACAAGGCAATGTCAAGGCTGAGCGAGTCTCTTATAGCTTGGCTTCTGGCAATATAACAACTCATAAGATGTGTCGTCCGCGTCCTTTCAGACACACCAACAGTCCGATAAAATAACATCACGAACCATGCTTAGTTGGACGAGCATCAATATCATCCTCCCCTTCGCCGTCTTCCTGGGCTTATATGGCCAGTATATCTACAATACCCAGCCGGGAACCAACTACACACCGCGACCTCTCGAAGACTTTCCTGGCTATCGCTGTCGTCGCATCAACCACCCCCTCCTGGGCAGCTGCGAGGATCTCTGGCTCGACTCAGTCAACCGCAAGCTCTACGCCGCCTGCAGCAACCCTGCCGCCCGTAAGGCCTGGAGCCCCGGCGCGAACACTTATGACTTGCCAGCGCGCAAGGCAGCAGGCGGCGGAACCGACCACATTACTGTGTTGGACGTGGACCAACCGGGTGCGGATGGATTATTCGGAGTCCATGCCCTGAACTTCCAGGCAAAAGGACACGTCCAGACCCTGGACCTGCATGGATTTGACGCCCGTCAGATCGATAACGGTCGCTTGCGGTTCTGGTTGATTAACCATCGTCCCCCGCTGGATCCAGCGACCGGAGAAGAGCTGACCGACGCGACCCAGGTGGGGGCCAATTCAACGATTGAAGTATATGATCTCGATCTCGGCCTTGCGCCCAAGCATCTGGAGCATGTGACGACAATTGCCAGCCACGTGATCATCTCCCCGAATAACCTCGTTATGGTAGACGAAGATGGAACCGGAGAAGGAGGGTTCTTGTTCACGAATGACCACGGCGCAAAGGTTGGTGAGGGACGCGATCCCCGTATGCATTTCGGCGACGGAAGTGTCGGCTACTGCCGCACGGACACGGGGAAGTGCCATATCGCAGCAGCGGACGGTTGCAGTCTCCCTAATGGGATAACGAGAGATCCCTCGTCGGGACTCGTTTACGTGGCGCAATCGGCCGCTGCCTCTGTCACTGTTTACCGTTTGGCATATGATAACCGGCTGTTCAGGATTGGCGAGATTGGGACATCCATCGCAATCGATAACCTGTCAATAGATTCTGAAGGCAATGTGTTTGGTGGCGCCATCCCGGTTCCAGAACAGTTTATGAAGGCGTTTCATGATCCTTATGAAACGGATGCGCCGTCGACGGTGTTGATGATTCGGAATAAGAATCGCCCGGACGGGTCAGGGGTGCTAGAGCAGTACGAAGAAGCCAGGGTCGTAGATGTGGAGGCAGAAGTGAAAGAGCAATTCGAGGTTGTAAGGGTAGTGGAGGATGCGGAGGCAAAGGTGCTCCCGACGACCACGACGGTGGTGCATGATCCTATCTCGGGCCGGTTATTCTTGGGAGGAGTGAGTTCGCCGTTCATGGGTGTCTGCGAGAGGGTTGAGAGGACGTATAACTAGAGATTATTAAGTCTGGTGATGGTGGTTATTCGACTTATCAGGAATTGATAAATGGTAGTCCGTTTCTTTCTTTTTGTCTCTTTTGAGATGGTAATCCTTTTGCTGGTGGCTTGGATATATCGGGATAGAATAACAGAGATTGCAATTCAGCTCATACAACAAAATGTTCTTCACATGAAAGAGAGGTGGAATAGTTGTTGCGCTCTGAGGAAAACTTTCCGGGGCCAGCACGTGGTGCAAACAATGACCACCAAGTATAATCGTGACTGTATGAGGCCCTAGAAAGCGGAGATGCAATGCCCGTTTCCCCAATCACTGTCAAATTCATCACTCAATCCTGACTTTAAGAAACAAGCGATCGGACAGCTTCAATGACATGGTATAACCGAGTCATTGGGGATATTCTGTCCAACATACACTTCTTTATCTGTTACCTATTGTGTGTTAGAATTAATACCTTTCAATTAATGCGTTGTATCAAAGAAGAGAAAGCATTAATTCGAGACGAGCGAATACTGCGTAATAAAGAAAATGTGACAAATGTAGCAAAAAAGTCTCCGGAAACCATCCGAAAGCGGGGACTGCGTTTTCAAGCTTCGACCAAAAAGTCTTATACACAAAAGGACCCAATATTCTTTGTAAGATAGATTAATCTAGACCCATTCAAGTCGAACACCTTGGATTGGATTGCGTGAGAGACCAACGGAGTACGTCATGTACCCAAAAGAGATTAAATGCGAAGATGGCCGTCAAAATTTGCGTGTCAAATTGATGAAGTGGGTTACGGGCCACCAACGGTTCTTATCATCTGGCCAGTGATGTTGCTTTTTAAAAAAGATCCGGACTATCTGACACCCGACGTTGATCCGTGACCTTGAGATAAATGAATTCATATTACTTATGTCCACAGGGGTTGATTGATACCACGTGCGGGCTATTTTAATATAATAGGATTAAGATTGCTTAATCCCGGAGAGAAATCGGTATATAATCCTACCGACCCTGCATGTAGGGTTAGAGTTCTCGTGTCAGAAGCTTAATGGACGTAAGCATGTTCCAGTCTTCCTGAGGAATACTGACAGAGGGCGTGGGAAATTACGCAGCGTACGTAGTGGAATGCAAAGTTTTCCGACCAGACGACCGGGAAACACGTTGCAAAGTGGAGGCTGCCAGACAAAATCACGAAGTAACAGAAATGATTAAACTAACAAATAAGCGACGGTTTAAAAGGAATAGTTAAGTGTGTGTGGAAGTCCCCACTGCCCACTTCGAGGTCGCGGAGCACAATTAAGAACAGTGGCTACCCTATCATAGGCGGTAGAGCAGCGGTCAAAGCACTGACAGGAAATGGAGACGGGAGTATAGAACTTTCAAAATGCCGTTCTCGTCTTGTAATTGTCTCTCCCTTCCGTCCGAATCCGTGAGGCTATACCTAATTACCTCTTGGAAAGGATCATGCACCACATGGCAAGTCAGGGACTAGCATGTGCGTTAATGCAGGTGTCAGGGGTTTCTGGCCGACTACGGAGGGCAGAGAAGAACTACTGCTCGTTAGTTTTTTTGATTCCAAGCCTCATGCATGCAGATGAATTGAGAAAGAAAGAAAGAAAAAAAAAAGAAAGCCCTAATCTAAAATATGTTTAGGGGCCCAGGGGACATTGATAACTACACCATATGTCACGTACAGAGTATAAACTTTGATGATCCGCCCCTTGTCCCCAACAGGAGACGTGACAGGCGAGCTCTCAGCAGTAGTGAAGCGGAATTGCTAATTCTGTCGTGGTGAGAATTCAAGTGGAGCAAGCAGGGAAGTAAAAAAAAAAAAAAAAAAAAAATTGTGGAGAATCAAGATAAATACCCAAACCTGTCATAGTTAGATAAGGGGGGGCAAAAAACGAAAAGATGTGGCGGTTGAAGGATTCACTGGACGGTGGCCAACAGGTAAAAAGTCCAAAAACTGCCGCTTCGGACATGAACTAAATAGAGACTAGTGTTAAACTCAATCATATCACCTGTTATGAGGTTATTTAATATTTGGTACTTTCATCCAGCCTTCTCTTATACCCTTCATGAATATAATAGGAAATGGTTCCCCGTTCGGGTACCAAAATCATTTCAAACGATCGTCAATGCAGAGACCCAACAAAACCACTGTTTTTAGCAACCAACACGAGACTCTCGTGGAAACAAGACCCACTTCGAAAACTCCTGGACCGGCAGTCACACTAGTCCTTGAGAAACACCCACGCAAGACTGCCGATCTAGTGTTTCGGGAGATTGGACAAGATCCCCGTCGGTCTAGTATTCGCGAATCATGGATCTTGGAAGTTCCAAGTTGGAACTTTCTCAATGTACACTACCGTAGCAGTCCAATACCGGTCCGTACCCAGAATACCATAGTGTCCCAAACCCAAGCCCCTCGTAGAGGCCTCTCCTGGGCGGAATGAGATGCCAGATGAGGATCTACTTATTTAGCCAATTTTAGCTCTTGGAGAACGGGTCATAGGGTTGTTTGGGGTAATTTCAGTGAGGATCATTGCTCTTGTCCAGTGGATCACGGCATCAAAGCTCTCCAACTGGGACCCGTGGTCTGGACTCCATATTAGATAGCAGTTCCCTCCAGTCCGGTTTCGTAGTGACTCTTCTTCGACCTCTTCTTGGACCCTGCGACCTCCTCTGTATCTGAAGGGATCTCTCGGCCATAATGCGCTTGCGTGAGATACTGATTGGGATCTCAGTGTCTCTGGCCGTCGGGGCCTCGGCGGCAAATACCACTCTCCCTCAGTGCGCGGTATGCTCGAGTGCCATCAGATCGTCATGCCCTAGCTGACCCGTACCATAGGTTACCTGTCAGATGCAGGTTCTAGCTGCCAACTCGACCTCATGCGCAACGACCGATACAACGTGTCTATGCAACGATGACGGATTCCAAAATGACATGACGACGTGTGTTACCGCGAAATGTACAGGCAGAGAACAGCTCCGTATGTCTCATCGCAAGCTTCGATCTGCCACCATCTGACCACTTGCAGTCACCAAACGATTAAATAACCGACAATGCGGCATTCCCGTTCATAAAGGACGCCCCGCGGCAGAGGCCGCTACCATTGTTCCGCTCGTTATCTCGACGGTCCTCTTCTTTAACCGAATCCTCGCGAAAATCATGGGCCTTGGTGGTGGTTGGGGTGCAGACGATGTCACAATTACTTTAGCATGGGTACGCATCACGTTATTGTGTCCCGTCTCTATACTAACAATGAATATAGACCCTTGCAGTGGGCATCTTTGCTGTCAATATCAAGAGTAAGGTTCATTTTACAAATAGTAGGAGCCTGTCTAACAACCTTTAGTGATCACTGTTGGTTTTGGCGAAAACATGTGGGATATTGACCCAATGGACAACATCACATTGATTTTCAAGGTACGTGTCCAGCCGTCAATGCTACGATTATGTTCTAATGGATTTCCAGTGCTTTATGGCGTTCGTCGTGATGTACAAGACACAGGTTTCGCTTGCGAAGATTTCAGTGTGTCTGTTCTTGTTGAGGATCTTCCAGTCGAATTTGTTCCGCTATACCACATATGTAGTTATCGCATTGAATGCTGCTATTGGAATTACGTGGGTGCTAACCGATTCCCTTCGATGTATTCCCGTCCACCTGGCCTGGACGCAGTGGGAAGGCCTCGAAACCGGGAGATGCGTCGACTTCATCGCCGTCACTTTCGCCAACGCGTTTGTCAACATCGCCGTCGACGTTGTCATGGTGCTCATGCCGGTTTACGAAGTGACCAAGCTCAACTTGTCTGCTCGCAAGAAGCTTGGAGTCAGCGTCATGTTCGCCATGGGTCTAGTGTACGTATCGTCTCCTCCGCTGTCGCCACCTCCACTAACCGTCCCCAGATTGACTGCAGTGGCAATCATTCGTGTCGTCGTTTTCTGGTACAACCGTTGGAACACCAACCTCACTGGTTCGTCCTGTCCCCTCGCCCCTAGTTAATACCCACTAACCCAGAACCACAGAACAACTCCAACCTATCGTCCATTGGTCGGTCCTGGAGACTCAAATTGCCGTCATGTGCGCCTGTCTGCCCACATTCCGCGCCATGCTCGTGCATCTCTTCCCGAAAGTCCTCGGCAACACCAGCGACCAGTCGTACTACGCCCAACGGAACACGCCGAGCGGGCGCCCCGTGTTCGCATCCCAGCAACCGATAAGCAAGAGCCATATCAACAAAACGGTCTCGTACTCAGTCGACTACGGGGGCAACAAGAGGCCCCAAAGAAGCAGTTTCGTGCAACTGGTGGAGATGGATCCACATGCTCAACCGTAAGCGGGTGAGTCGGTTGTAGCCGAAATCATTGCCTTGTTTTTGGTTTCATTTTATTTTGCACCTTTTTTTTTCGGTGTCTCCCTTCTTTTCTTTTGTTTGGGACTTGCATTGGATTGAACATAATTTTCATGTAAATTTATAGCATAATAGGGGAAATATTCTCCGTGATGAAACGATTACGCCGTCAGAAAAAATACCAAACCAATTCCACCAATTAGGAACGAGAATTAAAATAGACAAAAAGGAGATGATCCCTGTTTTCATGCATAACCTGCATAGCATTAACTTTACTCTGCATTTCTCTCCACAAGCATTCCTCAAAAAGGAGACCCCAGATCATGCATTGCAACAAACTCACCTATAAACTCATAGTTATTGACAATTCAAGAGTCAAAAGAGAAAATGGAAGCCTCCTTCTCCCCGAGAATGAGAGAATCCTTCCTCCCCGACCGACAACCCACTAAAATAGTCAAAGTGGGGACAGGACTTCGCTTGCATAATCTCATTAGAATTATGATTTGGATTTTATCCCGCGGAATTACGGACTACGGGACCCAGATGTATGCCGTGTTCTATGCCCTGAATAATGAAACTAATCTTGCATAGGTTAGTGAGTTTTTCTGCCAAATGCCGTGAGGTGCTAGTGTTTGGACTTGGGATTTTGTGAAGGCTTCTTTCTTGGCGGTTGGGCCCGGGAATATGGTTTTTTTTTTTTTTTTTTTTTCTATACTTGGAAGTTGGTGTTTTGCTGTAGCCTGGTTGTCTTTTTTTAGGATTTAACTTATTACCTTTACCATCTTATTTTAATCTTAATTTATCATACTAGTATCTACATAAATATTAAACATACAATACTATTGATTATACTTCATGACAAGACAAGTCTAGAACGTATGGAACGGCACCCGCAAACCCGTCAACTCCTGACGGTCGTCAGATGATCATCGATCCCTTTTCGAATTCAACTATGACTATAGCTATACTATAACAGAGCAATTATAGTGGCGTGACTATCCTCCCGGCATAATTGGGTGATCTTGGTTCTGGGATTCTATTGTTTACTATTACTAGTTGGCTATTTTGGTCGGGTTGTAATTTAACTTTGTTATTGCCTGTGGGGGTATTGTAATTGTAACTTTTTGGGGTTGATTTGCGTTTCTAGAATAATGGGTTGTTGCTGTGTTAGGGTCTTGGAGGTAAAGTGGAAGGTGAGTGTAGATTAAGTGTGTATTCTTTGATAGGTATTATTCTATCCTAAGACGTAATATACAGTCATCATTCAGATCCTGGCGTAAAGCACACGTTATCGATGGTACACATTATGAAATCATGCGATGACGATTCCGCGGCGGAAGTGACGCTTGGTGATGGCGCCGGCGTCAGAAAGGGCCTGCTTACGGCCGGGTCCGAAGTCAGGGGTGCCGCCGAGGGAGCCGAAGATGTCACCGATGTAGTTGGTGGGCTTGACGCCGGCGGCGAAGGTGGAGTTCCAGCCGTTCAGGATGCCGGTGACGACCTCGATACCGGCGACGTAGAGGTTCTTGACGGAGGGCTCGAAGCCGCCGGCCTCGGCGTAGCGGAGGTGCTGGAGGGCGGACTCGTCGTCGTGGGGCTGGTCGAAGTTGGAGGCGGTGCGCATGACGATGATGCGGGAGAAGTCGGTCAGGTTGCGGAGGGAGGTGCGCATCAAGGCTTCCAGGGTGGCGTTGTCCTCCTGTGCGCTCGTGCAGTACTGGCCTGTGCCGTTGGTCCAGGTCGAGGTCGTGTTGTCGAACGCCTCGCTGAGCAGCTTGCCGCTGTAGTACACGTCTGTCGTGGCCACGTCGCATTCCAGCACGGACGGCGCCTTGGTCGCCGCTGTGTAGGCGTCGCCGGTGTACTTGCTGCGGTACTCCTGGGCGCCCTCGGAGTCGGTCAGGTTGGCCTTTCTGGCGAACGAGGCGGCGAGCGTGCGCAGCTCGTTGTTGACCTCGAACACTTCGGTGCCGTAGATGCTGGTCGGGTACTCGTCGGGCGCGTTGGCGCCCTGCGGGAAGTAGCTGGTCGTGAAGTTGTCGGGCAGCTCGCGCAGGTCGATCTCGTACTGCAGAGCGACCTGGATGGCGTACCTGGCGAAGGTCACACTGCTGATGGTGCCGACCTTGGGGTTGATGCCGGCGATACCGGCGATGAGGAAGTAGGTGTGGGTGAGGTCGAAGTAAGGGGAGAAGGCGATGGAGGCCACCGTGATGGCGGCGTTGATCTCGCCCTCTCCGGTGATCAGCTGGCAGACGTCGTAGTTGGCGGTGCAGTGGACGTCGGGGAAGACAGGCGAAGCACCAGGGATGGTGATGTTATGGGCCAACAGGTCGAATTCGGGGACACCCCACCACGCGGCGGCTTCAGGTTCAAACTGAATCAGGTTAGCATCTGCGCTCTGTCTATCTGGTTCACTCAACATACCATGGAGATGATGAACACCTTGGGGGCAACCCTGCTGTGGTGGTGAGCCGGCACAGCCGGGGAGCGCGGCCATGGTGCAGGGTTGGCAGCCGCCGGGACCAGACAGCTGCTACCGAGAAGCAAGCCGGTAGCGATGGACTTGAGGAGCTGCATGGTGCAATTGATTTGATGATGAAGTGCTGACCAGCCTTACGGAGCTGGGGGTATAGCTTTTATATAAGTCAACCCTTGCAGACTTTTTTTTTTCGGTTGCATTCCGTCTCCCGGTAACCACCGAATCCACAATTCACGATAGACTTATGATAAGAATATATACCTTATCGGGCAAGATCTACACTGATAGTGGGATTGTTTATAAAACTCACGATAACAGGCCAATGATAAGCCGGATCCGGCGCTCTATCGGTGGTCAGCTCGCTAATTCGTGCGGAAATGACGTTATTTGGTTGCAGCACGCAGAAAGGATCCCCACATTCCTCGAGAAATAATATGTAAAATCACGCATTCTCGCGTCTCAACTGCGTACAGCAGAGCACGGAGTGCCTGTGCTTTAGGCAGATAGGTTCAGCTATTGTTTTCGGTATCCCAGAGAGGTAACCTGAGGATAGAAGGATTTTACTGATAGGGTTCGTTTCGAGATTCTACCCGATCCACATCTGGCTTCGAGAAAAATCTTCGCATGCTTTGCATCTGCCTTATTGTTATCCCGTGGGGATCTGTTCTACTGCAGTTCAGACTTTGCAGCTAGGGTTTGCGATCTATAAATCCTCAGTGCCTGGATTACTGTGAGAGAGTGGTTAATAATGAAATGCTCTGTTTATCTGCGAGATAAGATTTATATAAATCCTTGGCCTTGCTTATCGCCTTAATTACCCCCAATTTATCTCGGGGTAAATTCGGGGCGATTAATCATATAAGCGCATTTAAAGCTAGTCATGATTAGAAAATCAATAAAAATTAGATTAAAAGATAAAGTCGGTATAAGACTATGAGCGCCAACACGAAGATGACACTTGAACCATCTGGTGGGATACCTCTTAGCTTTATGATCATAGTTACACCTGCAGCATGACTTTAAGCATCCAAAAGACACTTTGTATGTCTGGGGATGTTCACACGTTGTGCACTGTTACCCTCACCTGTAAATGTAAGCTGATTTATCATGTTCTTGGTATTCTGAATTGTTATTCATGCGATCATGAATAGGTGTAAGTATACAGCGCGAGGGATAGATAGCCGCAGCTTCGAAAATATGGATCATGAGCTTTGTGCATGAGATGTGGACTTTCATTGTCATTAAGATAGGCAAGACACATCTAATATCCTATTGCTGGGGTCTCTACTTAATTTTGCACCCGGTACGTTGCGGTTCATATAGTTGTGATTACGGTGCTTTGCCTAGGGCCATGTTGCCTTACGCGTAATGTTTGTAAAGATATGCAGATCGAGTCCTGTGCGTTCATCTTATGCATGACCGTTTTATTTTATTTTCCGCATCTATAAAATTACTTTTCTGTTTAAAACCATACACATTGTACTGTATTTTCAATTCTGCAGTTTATCTATTGCCCGTTCTGAGACCGGTATGGTACCTGTGATGTAAGCACACAAAAGATCTAAACGATAAGGTATTAATTTAACAACCTTAAATCCTAGTAAAAAAGCAGGGATGTATAGTTATAGATCTAAATGGTTAACTAAGCAGGATGAAATAATACATACCGATAGTACAGTACGATCTCACTTGACACACCAGATCTCGATACCAATGTCCACATCTGCATGCAAAACTTACATCTGCAAATAAAAGACAACGATAGCGCATGAAACACAAGCCAAGAAACGTGTCGCATGACAAGAAGCCATGACATCGATTGTCCATACGTCATGCACGAATGCGCAAGCACATGACGTCACTGCCCGCTATCAGATGCAAAGTCTGGGTTTTATCATCCATGGACGACTCCCAACTTAGATCTGTGGTTGATTTTCCATATTTGAATTGTATTTCCATCTTTGTCGTTGGGCATTATATACTGCTTTGGATTTTAGTTTGCACCGTTGCTGGCATTATACTCCACTTTCTGTTCTAGAATCTGTCAGGTTGATCTATTCAGGTATACGAGACAGCAGTTTTTTTACGCATCTTCAACTAATCCTCTGAAGCGAAAGAATGGCTCCAATTCACGAGCGCATCCGTCAGGACCTCCTTATCAAAGAGCGCAGTCTCTGGACCGCCCTCACCTCCGCCGACCCCGGTCCCGAGATCGAGAAGCTGTCCAACGACGAAGCGAACTTGCTGTTTCCGAAGACACCAATTCTCACCCTCGATGGGGAGCCTTCGATGAAGCAGATGTTGAAGCCGCCGTTTCACCACTTCGATGCCTTCCAGCTGTCGGACGTTAGAGTCATCATCATCGACCTCATGGCCGGTACGGTAACGTATACCATCAACGCATCACGGGGCAAAGAGTCGTATCATGCGACGGGGTCGACAACGTGGAGCCAGGCGTCGGACGGGGAGTGGAGAATTGTGACGCATACGGAGACTTTGCTGTAAAGGTACACGGTTGTGTGTTATGGACTGGATGAGGATGATGAGTTACTTTATGATGCGTTGGTATGAGTTATGAGTTTTGGTATATACCAGATATCGAATTATTTCCGTTAAAGAAGTGTATGGCATTCCGCGTACGAGACTTGGATTAGCGACTATGTGTCATTAGTTTTAGCCTTCTTGTCAACCATCTTCTCCACAACATCATGTCTCCCTATTAGCATTAACCACGCCGTTATATCAAAACCCCCCTCACTCAGATCCCTCGGATTTCCCACAAACTTGAACGTATATCCCATCTCCTCCCGGGGCTCACCTCCATCAGTATACATGATAAGACACGACTCCGCGCGGTAACTATTCGTCTCATACTCCGCCAACCTCTCCGCATGCTCACGCGTCACAACATTATACACGAGACCTTTGACCACCGCGTCCGGGGCACCAACTAAGGCCGGATACTGGCCCCACATTTTACACCGGTACCCGCTCACCATCGCCGGTCGGAATTCGGGTTCTTGCTCCAGGTTTAAAATCTCCGATATCATGGTGGGATTGGTCAGTGTTCCGTAGACAAAATAGGGACCTGTTGGTGCAGGTGCTGTTGATGGCTTTGGGGGTTGCCAGAAGTGATCTGAAAGGGTGCTTTTGAGCTTGAGGACACTGGGAGAGATCTTGGAGCGGGGTGCAGGTGGAGGTGGAGGTGGAGGGGTGTTGTGGTTTGGAGACATGTTGATTTTTGGTTCCTGAGAATATTGGATCTTTGATGCATGTAGTATAAGGTGTGGGTTTTGTGTCTTTATTCGATGCTTAGTGATGCGTTACAGGTGGGGATTCGCGGTTAGAATGAGGGGTAGAACCTTGGTTCCATACACTGACTCAGTGGGTTATGTGTGGGTAAACAAAGACATAGTATTTACATCGACGGCATAAGTAGTAAACTACACAAGATAACGCCCCGCATACTCCTTCACCGACAAAGCAGGGGTTTGAGCCTGCCGATTCCACGACTTCGACAGGTCCCAAGCCACACCACGACCCTTACCAAAAACGATCTGGTATTTATACAGTGAATTGCTTGGTTCCTTCGCGAGGTCAGCCATTGCAGCCTCGACCGTCCGTACACTCTTCCGAAACTTCTTCCCCGTGACTTCTTCCACAATATCTGCCAAATCACCGTAGCTGAGCGTGTCGCCAGCAACAAATATTGCTTTGTTGTTGAATGCTACACTTGGCTGTAAGCCAAGCACTAATTCCGCTGTGAATCTCCCAATATCCTCAGGCGCAGTCACAGTGACCTCAGTTTCCCAACTCCCCAAAGCGCATATCGACCCTTTGGCTAGATTTACCACACCAAACGAAGGCTCAAAGAGGAAACTGATGAACATCCCCGTGGAAATAATCATCCATTGAGTTTTAGTCTGCGAACGGAGCAGATCGCGAACATCGAGCTGCTCATCGAAGAGATCTTGTGCCGACCCTCGTCCGATAATGTCGTAGTCTACCCCGAATTGCCAGGGGATGTATCGCGGGACTTCAGCGGCGAGCACCGCGCGAGCTAGCTTAATCTGCGTACCGCGTCCGGCGACGAAGCCTGTACAGCCGATGATTGTGTCGTAGTCGAGGAAGATTTGAGATAGGGTTTCCTCTGTGTCATGGGCAAGATCACCTGGGATTATGTGGATGTTGTGCTCGCGTAGGTTTGTGAGCTCTTGGACTTTGCCGGGGTTTGTTGATGAGATGGTAGATGGTCGTAAGAGAACGGCTATCGAGATGTCATTTGCTTGAGAATGTCGGGCGAGGGAGAGAAGCACTTGAGTGCCCAGTTCTCCGGCGCCAAGGACGAGGATACTCTTGATGGATGCCATTTTTCTGTCTCAGACTACAATATTTGAGTATGTAGTGAGTGGTGAGTCAATTGGCATTGTTTGTTTGGTTTAAATAACAAGCTTTCTTCTAATTAATAATTTTCGGAGACTTTGTACGGATGGAATCCCTCCATGTCGCCGTGCATTCGGTGTTTATAGCGTTATGTCCGTTACAGAATAAAAGTCGAATCTCACTCGTGTATTTGTCAAACTACAATACACCCTGTATAACGTTGAATGATTTTAGATTGGCACGTGGCTGAGCATTCTACAATACGCACATGTGACCTGATGCCTGATATTATCTTAAATTATTAATTCGTTCCACATCCCTCTTGTTCTCTCATCTATCTTAGCCTCCAACCCGGCAAAAACAGGAATAGAAAGTTCTTCCATTACACATGAGAATAATCAATGTTTTCTCTTTAACACTCTATAATATTCTTCTGTTATTGCCTTTTATTTGTCAATCTCGACGTTCGCTTGTTCCCACCGTGGCCAGCCGAGATAGCCCTCAAGCCCCGATGTATAGAACGTTGGGCGGTGATACTTAGCAAGCGGATATCCATTAAACAGTCGACGGGGCAAATCAGGATTGGAGGTGAAATGCCTCCCAAATGCTGCCATGTCTATACGGCCTACACAAGTTTGAAATATTCAGCGATTGACCTTAGGAATAGAGGGACTGGCTCACCTTTATGTATCGCTTGCGCGACAGACTCAGAATCATAACCACCAGCTCCGATGACCGGCGTGGCTTTTAATATATGGCGGAACGGCCAGATTGTCGGGGTTTCGGTTTCCTTTATTGAAGGACTGTCGGTAGTAGTCCGCTGGATGTTTCCGGAAAAAGCACCCTCATTGCTCAATTGGTCATACCTCGGCTCTACAATATGGACATATGCAAGACGCCTTGCCTCAAGCTCGGTAGAGAGCTTGCAAAAGGTTGCAATTCTGTCACTGTCTCTTGTTTCTTGCAGGATATGATATGGTGCAAGACGGATGGCCGTCTTATCGCTCCCGATAGCGTCGATGACTCCATCAACGACTTCAAGGGCAAACTTCAGTCTGCCCTCAATGGACCCGCCATACTCGTCGGTCCGCGTGTTAATATTATCATGCGTAAACGAGTCCAGAAGATAACTGTTTGCACCATGGATCTCGACACCATCAAATCCGGCCACCTCAACTGCTAAGCGAGCGGCATGTGAAAACTGAGCGATAACGTTCTTGATATCCTGGGTCGTCATCGCATGGGATGGGACGTATGGTTCGGTACCATTGTCGTCACCAAACAGAAGATGCTGACCAGGTAGATGCGTCGTTGTTGAACTCAGGGGTGCCAAACCACCTGTCTGACTGGGTACAGACACTCGACCAACATGCCAAAGTTGAACAAAGAATGTTCCTCCTTTAGCATGCACCGCATCTGTTATGTGTTTCCACGCCGATGCCTGTTCTTCTGTCCACAGCCCTGGGGTACGGGGAAACCCTTTTCCTCGAGGATGAACGACCGTGCCCTCGGAGATCAAGAGACCGCCCGATGTGGTTTTCTGTGAATAGTAGGCTGCGGCAGTCGAATTCGGGATACCTGTTGTGTCTGAGGCTCGAATACGCGTCATAGGAGCTAAGACAACTCGGTGTGATAGCTTCAAGGACCTTGAAGTAAAATCCTGTTGCAGGACATGTGCGGTGGCCACCATCTTATGCGTCGCTCGGGCTTGTGTGTTGCGGTCGCATCAAGAAGATAAAACAGAATAAGGCCTCTAATGAGAGTCTTTCTTGTTGCTTTTATATCAAAGGTTATGGCTGATCATCCTCACAAATTCATTGGCTACTAACAAACACCCTAAATCTTTATAAACCTTCTATAATGATGCCGTAAGCTTAATACTGACTTTTATAGATGTAAACATTACAGACATTCCAATCAAGGCCTATCTCGCTTCTATAATCGCATTCTGGAAGCTCCCACTAATATTTATCAGTGGGGTACGTTTCTATTGTCCTCTAAAACTGTACATGGCGCAATTGGATAGCTGACAAATCCTTGGTTGTGGTTCTTGTAGTGCGGGGATTCTTTTGTGCTTCTCGTATTCAAGCGGGTAATATTAAAAAATCCCGTCCCTTGGCGGTATGCATTTGTTTCTTTATCGCAGAATTTATTGTATTAGTGGAGTTATTATTGGTTTGTTATGGCGCGTTGTTATGAGAAAGGGATCCATTATCCTTCCAAAAATAATAAATTGATAGTCCTATTGGCTTCATTTAAATGATCCGTGATAAGCTAGATTATGATTTCGGTCCAAGGGATGGAGCAAAATGCAGAGTCAATGATCGAGACTAGAGACGCCTTCTACTCCGTAGTAACGCAAAGAAAATGGGATTATTGACCATGTAAGGGAATGTAAGGATACTTCCTCCGCTTTTATTAAAGACGCTAGGAATTTGAATTAAACCAATATGGGAAAAAGACAAAAGAACAAAAAGAAAAAATATTTGACAAGGACGGGATTCGAACCCGCGAAGTTTCCCACTGGTGTTTGGATTGACCTAAAACCAGCGCCATAACCACTCGGCCACCTTGCCTTTGATTGTTATTAATCATGCCATTACTTTGGTACAGAGCTTTCATTACATCATAACAAGCTCTTACTGTTCTTGCTTCTGTGGGTGTACCACATGGGACATGAATATATTAGGTTCACATTTGACTTTTGCATTTCTTGATCTTGGATTTTGACTGTATGTAACGTGCCTTATCGCCCAAGGATACCCATGTCCACTGATTTCCAATTCAAAGCTTAGTGGCTTTGACTACCCCAGTGAGGACTTAGTCAGCAACTGTAGGAGTCAATGACCCCTCTCTTCAAGCCTCTATACCTAGTTTATTATGGTTTTATTTGTCGTCTATCATATAATTTCCTTAGATATTATTATTATTCGTGTAGGAGCCTGGGAATGGCGGTTACACATACGTGTCATTCACACTGATGATGGATGATACGTGATGCCAAGGTTATATATAACTGGGATGGAAGATAGCCTCAGCTAAGTGTCTTCCACCAAAAGATTTTGACTTGTCTCGAATAATAGCTCGGACACAACCGATCATCGCAGTAATTGGAGCTACAGGTACTCAAGGAGGATCTGCGGTCGATGCTCTGCTAGGAGGCGAAAAATTTCAAGTGCGAGCAGTGCTTCGCAATCTCAGTCCGGAGAAAGCTGACCCTTTGCGTGCGCGAGGAGTGGAAGTAGTTGAGGCGACTCAGATGACAAAGAAAGCCTGACAAAAGTGTTTAAGGTCGGTTGCAAGACGAATCGGATGGGAAATACCATATCGCGCATTTTGAAGCGAAGTCTGCTTTGGACGAGTGCATTCTTACCGAACTTCCCGACCTCTCAGCCAAGATTATATTTCCCTGGATTGATACTATGCATCCAATCTGGCTTTGCCGTTCTTTACGCCGAGCTTCCTCAAGACCTCTGGAAAATATGCATGGATCCAGTCAGTAGACGGTGCAACTCCTATAAGAACCGTGGGAGATCCGCGGAAGAATGTCGGTGTCTTTGTGAATGTTATTCCTCAGAAGCCTGAACTCACCCGCGCTGGAATGTATGTTCTGGCAGAAGTGGAGACATTTACCAATCATGCAATGATTGAAAGATGGGAGAAGTGATATTCCGACCAGTCTGGATGCCTACGACAAACTGTTTCCCAAATTTGGGCATCATGCTGCAGTTTTGGAATACAGCGGGTGGAAACGCTTGGAAAAAAGAGGGTGTAATGCCTATATGCAAGGAAGACCTTGGAATTGATAAGGCTCAATTGACTGGCTTGGATGAAGCCCTAAAGCAGATTGATTGGGATAGTCTGTGATATTCTCACAAGTTACTGGATGCATCGCGTGCATCACATTCTAGTTTTTCTCTTATTGATTCTACCACATAGGGCTAATATTGCATGAAGATCTCTCAAAATATTTTCTGAACTATTCTCAGAAATTGTTAATACTCATATGATATTCCAGACACATATTGTATATGAAAGTTACTATGATGTATCGGTGATACCCGAGGGTGGATGCTCTATGGCCAGGATGTAACGTTCCGTGTACCGACTAGTAAGCTTCCTTTACTTTCTCCACTCGAGATGATGAATGATTCTCTATCTTACACAAGTCCCCTCTTTTCTTTATCACAAGTATGAGGAATATTCGCATTGATTCATTACCACAAAATCGCCATCTCGCGTCAAAAGGTGAGACAGTCTTGAACTCCTGGTCGGCAAACAATCTGATCTTTTAGATTGCCGCCTCTGCAACAAGCGACGCATTAAGTGTGACCGAAGCTTTCCACAGTGCAAGAAATGCGTTATTCGGGGGTTACACTGTCCTGGATTTGACGGCGTTCAGCTTAGGTGGTCCCATAAATACTCGACTGGAAGACAGAGAGGCAAGCAAAAGGTACCGGCACAGCACCGGCATGCACTAGATCAAGATCCATGTGTGTCAGGAATTGCATTTCACGATGATATTGGGGATACTTCACACCACGTTGGACAAGAGGCGCACGTGCTTCATCCAGCTACAGACTATCATATTACCCAAAGTTATGTTTCGGACTCCTTCTCACGGAGCTTGATGAGCTACTTCCATACCAAAGTTGTTTCTCGATTAACATGGCTCGATAGCCTCGACAACCCGTGGCGGAAGGTTGTTCTGCCTCATGTGCAACAATCAAGTTGCCTGCGCCTGTCGATCCTAAATTTGGCTGCTACCCATTTATCGGTGACATTTGAAGGGGATGCCCCCAAGATTGTGGCCATTCGAGAAGCTAGTTGTCATCTACGGCACGTCACTTTGCAGGTACTGAACAAAGAGATAAGCCGTGAGTTAAACCAAAGCAACCCGAAGACCAATACAGCCATGCAAAAGCATGGGTCCGGTCTATGCCATATCCTCGCCTCTGCTCTCGCTCTCTGTTATGGTGAAATGCTTGTTCCGCAGTCGACTGATTGGAATATTCACTTTCGGGCTTGCCGTACTATCATCGACAAGTTTAACCTGCGAAAGTGGATTGAATCACAAGATCCTGTCCTTAGATTTATGGTAAAGGAAGTGGAGGATCTTGAAGTATGGGGTAATCTGGCGTCCTTTACAAAGGGGCAGCATGCGGTGACTAAGATGTGCACACAGCCAAGAACTGGAAGCCGATTCTGGGCATTCACCGATTTAATCGGAGATATCACTTTAGTGGAGAGGCGACAGTATCAGATGGAAAGGGAAGGAAACAAAACCCCAAATGTTGATATTGGCTCTTGGAAAGCCAAAGCAGATGAAGTCTACACTCAGGTCTCCACCAGTACTGATTTTGCCTCACCATATGATGTGGCCATGAGACAGCTGTTCGACCCTGTTATACGAACGCATTATTATGCCTGCCTTATATACATCCACCAGGCTCTGGCACCAAGATCTGAAGGGAGTAATGATATCGGCTTTCTCTTGACTCGTTTATTCAATGAGATTCGATCGATTGCTGCCGGCTCAGTACACGCGTTTTCTCATGATATCTTCTTTCCTCTTTTTATCGCCGGTACCGAGATCCATGGTCGTATGGAAATGCAGAATATCATCAAGGCAACTTTTTGCAAGTTGATCTCTGCAACTGGTGTATGGTGCAATAACACGGCGCTCCATTTCTTGCATACCTTCTGGAAAAACACTGAACATCACGGAACTCGAAACTGGATACAGTATGCTCGTGACAATGAGAGCGAAATAGGTCCATTATTGGTGTTTTAGATATCAAGGGGCGTGTAAGGAATATTATCCTAAGCTACCGCTAAATTGTGTATTAATATCCGGTACGTCACATATTTACTGTTTCGTCATCTTCCACTCCAAACAGCACCCTCATAGGGTCTTGATAATTGATAAAGCCTACTCCTGGCTCTAAGAGCCCATAACCAAGCAGTCTTTGAGCCTGAGGGCTTAGTTGACTGACCCTCTCGATTGGAACCATCAGGAATTGGTTCTCAGCCGGGCGCAATGTAGGTTTGCAGAGAAAGATTCCCACTGTTTCGCGGTAGTCATCTCTAAGTGATACCGAATGATTCGATCAGTGATGTGAAACACTAATTCAAGGAGATCAACCAGGCTTACTGAGTTATATTTGCTCCACCGGCATGGTACAGGTTCCCTAGAAAGATAAGTGCGTCTCCGGGATTGAGTTCGGCAGGAATTGCCTCCTCATCCAGTGGCTGCCGTTCAGGGCCCCAGAGGTGCGATCCGGGAATCGCAATGGTGGCTCCATTCTCTTTTGTTGTCTTGGTCAGCGCAGTCACACACCCAATCATCACCGGTAGTTCTTTGTCATGCGGATGGTAGTCACTAACATGCGGGTCAACGAGTGTGAAAGAGCTGCCACGTCAGATGCTTACTTATCGTCTCGGTGGAGGACCTGCTGCCGACCGCCTGGATTTACTCGGAACCCCACCGTAGAGGAAATGATAGGCTTGCCAGTTACAGTCTCCTTGTGGTCACCTCTCCAGAATGTGTGGCTTGAGGAGACTAGAGCGTTGGCGATGGTGATATACAGCGGGTTGCATGCCAATTCAACACAAGCATCCGATATGCCCAGCAAGCCGGTTGCTCGTTGTGTGGTGGTCGGAAAGAAACCGGATTTGTCGGGGATATCACGGTCAAAGTGTGGTTTCAGATCTTTTTTGATCTGTTCCGCCAGCTTTGGAGCGATAAGATTTTCTACAATCACGCCGCCATCCCTTCTCAATGTGGAGATGAGTTTCTCCGCCGTGGTATAGGGATCGGTGGCATTGAAGCGGGCGAAGGAGGGCTTGGCCATTATCGAAATGCCAACTGAGTTGACTTAGAGCTTGCTATGAGGAGTAAGAACGTCTATCGTGCCAGTGAACAAAAGCAAGGCCTTACATTTATAGTTATACATCACTAGGGATCTTGATATTGCGATTGATACAGTTCTGCTAAGCGCTATACTACGTCGCCATGCAACATCGCCCACCCCGAAGCCTATCAAAAACGAGAAGTCGAACCTAGATTGGTAATTTTTATGAGAAATAGACATTTGCTACGTGGGATCTTGTCCCGGACCCAGTTCTAATGTAAGCCTCGGGTATCTGATAGAGACAGTAACCATTCCGAATAACCTATACACCTCTATAGAAGGGATTCGGTCTCGGGATATCTCCAGTCACCAACACATCCAGTGGGTCGTCACCCACATACTAAGCCATATACAGCAAGTTCCCAGAGAAAGTTAAAAAACTGGGGTAGTTTTAGCCAATGAGAGGACCCAAAGCGAGGAATTGAGTTGCGCCAGGGGGACCGTCGATAAAGAGACAATGAACCCAATCCAATTAAACCTAATATAGTAATTCTGGAGAGAAAATATTGGAATTTGCGGGGATGGACTGCATTATGACTTCACTGATTGCGGGATGGGTTTGAGTGATACCGAGAAAAGATTTTCGGAACCAGCTGACTTAGATTTCCGATAGTTTCTGGTTTATTATTGGGATCTGAGAATTTCTCTTCTCTTTGACAATCATTGAACGGGCAAGGACTAAACATCGAAGTTGAAAACATAGATATGATACGGTTTTTGCGCTCGGCTGTTGAATCAGCTGTCGAGAACCATGGCTTCGCACTTAGTATTTGTATCGGGGTTATAGCACTCGTGCGGATCTTGTGGGTGTATCGGACAAAGAAAGTAATGAGCAAGGTCCTTCTCTGATTATGACAAAAGTTGACGAGTGCATCTAGCAACAGAGTACTTCCAGCCCTGAAGCTAGCAATTTAACGTCATACCCAGCAATCAAACCGTTAAAGCATTTCCAACTGAGTGAATCGCAACCCCCAGTTTTCCGGCCTTTTAAGCCTACCTATCACCTCACCATGGGTATACACTCCACCGACAATATTATTCTGAATTAGCCTGGTTAACCATCTATACAAATAGCAATCGAGAACGTGGACGCCAACGATCTCATACTTTTTGACAACACATACGTCGAACGGATTTCGCTTCGATGCTCGTTACTGCAACAGCACCGTGAGGACGTCATTGGAGTTACTGATATTTCAAATACCCAGATTCAAACTTCTATAAAGGAGCTGTATAACTATCTCTTTGCGTACTATCTACCTACGCGCTACCCGTCCATCTTCCACACATACCAAGACGAGAAGCGCACAGCCATAACCAAGAACCTCATTACAAACCAAACCTTCCCAGCAGCCGCAGACAAATCCATACCCATACAATCTGCTCTGGAAACAATCTGCCAGAACATAGACGAGGACTTCTTCATCCTCCTACCCGACGATCCCCACAACCCCGAAGAAACAACATACACCCTAAAATCCTACTCAGCGTGCTTCCCCTCCGGCTTCAAACCAATCGATAAACTAGGCAAAAAGCTCGCAGACATACACGGCCCTGTACCAGGTTACAAGGCAAAATTGCAAAAGAGCATGGACAGATTCTTCGCGAAGCTTCAACCGGGGAGATTTGTCAAACGGGTCAATTGGGGCATTACGGTTGACGAGGAGTTGTATTCTAATTTTGATAAAAGTGGACCTGCATTTGAGGGGAAGCTCAAAGCGATGACATTGGAGGAATTGGACTTGGATAAGGTATGTTGTTTCCCGGCGTTCATTTGAATATTGGTTGATGTTGGTTATGGAAGGCTTTTCTGCGGTGTGAGCGCCAGACGCTTCATCGTTTGCCGGCGTCTGGGGCGATTGTCTTTGCGTTTCATACTTATCTCTATCCTATTCAGGATATTAGAAATGAGGGATTGGGTGAGGACCTGGCTTGTGCGATTGAGGGGCTGCAAAGGGGGAGTACTCCGGAGATGTTTACGTATAAGAATGGGGAAAAGTGGGCGGATGCCGTGAAGGAGTTCTTGAGGATTTGATATGACCCTTCGAATTATGGATACATTTATGCATAGATATTTAGGTTTAGAGTTAGCCAAGACTATGGAGTGCATGGTTCACTACTCGACATAGTACTCCTGCAAGATCGTTTGCAATATAAGGTCATGATACAGGCTGTATATTACGATACACATGCGGACTCAAGATGATAGTTCAGCGCAGTTAATCTCAGATTTACGACTCCTTACTCATAAAAGCGTGATACGAGTAATCAAACCAGGACTCAACGCCTGCCGATGCCTGATTCATCTTCCAATGCGGCTGCAAGGGCTTTTATTTCCGCGCCGGCTGTTTCTGTGTCCACATTTTCTTGAACAACAGAGTTTTCGAAATCAAAAACCTTTGCGCCTTGCTCTGTTATCAAGAAGTTGTACTTATTGAGGTCCTCAAGGACAACCCCAAATTTATGTAACAGCTGGACAATCTCCGTGCAAATTCCGAGGTTCTGAATACAGGGGGCCTCCCCTGTAATTGACTCCATTAAGAAGCCAACTATGCGATCCTTCGTTTCCTCGTAGACAAAACCAATAAACTTCGGTGCATGTGGGAAGCCGGACAATTTCAACGTAGTATATACCGACACTTCTTGCTGCAAATCCGGAATTTCGTGTCTGAATCGTGCAACTTTAAGTATGCACAACTCCCCATGTCGCCGTACACAAGAGAGACGATCGCTGATCCGAGAAACTGTTGTCAAGTCTAGAAGATTGACAAAGATAGCGGTGGGGATAGTAATCTGTCCGAGGTTTATTCCGTGGGGTGGAAATTCGCTCGGAGTACTCTCGATACCCTGTATGGTTTTTCGAACAGTAAGTGTTTTCCAGTCCTCTTTCCATCTCGGGATGTTTCGTAGCTTCGAAAGAACTCAGTAGCTATCTGTCCTATAGCCAGGCGGAAGGATATCTTCGTCAAGCACTGAAACATATACAATCCGGGAATTCCTTCTTATACGGTATAGAAAGTCGTTTTCTTCGAGATCTAGCGACAGTACTTCCTCCTGAACTGCTTAGTAAAAATCGGTTGAAGTGGGTACATTCTGGGTTTATCTCACATTATTGGGTACTGCTGATGGTAACAGCGATGACATTTAGAGCTAGAAAATAGACTGATCTTGATCGTAAAGGGCGAGAAATGACAACAAAGTGCCTGTTGGAAAGAACCGGGGAAAGTGGGGAAAAGCAATGCGGGGAAATATCCGCTTATCCGACTAGGGTTGTGAATGGTTTCTTGTTCTGGAACTCAGGAAAAGGTCTGTAACCCCAATTACTTTACAGAAGATGTCAAACCAAATCAATCTAAATCAATTTATTACTTATAGAGTATAACTACAAAGAAAAAAGAAAAAGATTCAGAGTGTGATTATTTACTCAATATTTGAAGGCTTCAACTAAAACTAGAATGTATTGTAATGATTGGTGGGATACCGAAATTACCCGGTCTAGGCTAGTGTGTCGGAAAAAGAAAACATGTACCAGGAGAACTACCGGGAATTCCTTCCTCAACCACATATCCAACTAGTGGATAACCCATCCAATTCCGATCTGATCACAGGCAGCAACGGTCTATCATAGCCTCTTACAACTGGATCCTAGGGAGCAGTTTGAAGGGCCCTTATTAGGAAAGTTTAATATCCATCCTGCCCCACCATGCAAGCGGAAATGCAGCCAAGCGATGAACGTCCTGCACGAAAGATGCGGAAAGTCACTCGCGCCTGTGATACATGCAAGACAAAGAAGAAAGCTTGTACAGGGACCTTGCCGTGTGGGCCTTGTGTAAGACGTCAAGATAGTTGCACATACAACGCCACCTATAATCGTGGTGTAGCCGTCAGTCCACCTCCCTCATCGCCGAGGGCATACTATACCTCATACCAAGGGGCATTGAGCGATACTGTCCAAGTGGATCAAGTGTCAGTCGAGTCATCCGTTCACTACACCCCACAGGAACATGCGCAGTCGGTGGATTGCGATGGAGTTCCAAGTACAGCGAACTCAACATCTCCTGAGATAAGAAGCCATGGGTCTATCGCGGAGTCGACAGAGGTCGCGGATCGATATTGGGGTCCGACCTCCGCACATTCATTTCTTGGCCGCGCTGCGTTAGGGATACCGGCTTCTCATGTGAATGCTGTCGACAATCCAAACGACGCAAGTGTTGGCTCGACGAAGTCAATCTTTCACTTCGGCGATCGTGCGGTTCCCGAGCCGCCACTATCGAAGTTCCAGTGGCCTTCTTTGGAAACAGCCGAGTCCCTTGTCCATACATACTTCGAATTTGCATCACCGACATACCGCATTCTTCACCAGCAGACAGTTGAACGCATCGTCCAGCGGTTGTACCAGAGTGGGAGACCGGAGAATGGAGATAGTAATTCCTGGGAGGAAGGAGAGGTGACAGGTACATCCCGAGCCATAATACTTTTAGTGTTTAGTACTGCGACCTTGTTCAAAATGGATGGAAAGGGCCGCATGACAGATGCGGACGAGATAGGCCGGGAAACGAGCGAACAGTATTTCTCCAAGGCAGACCGAATCCTATCCCAAGAGCCCGGTGCGCCGTCACTTGAGTCAGTGCAAGCTAGACTGCTCATGGTCCTGTATTTATTGTGTTCGTCTCGGACTCATCGTGCATGGTTCACGCTAGGGACAACAATCCAGTTGATAATGATACTAGGTCTTCACAGCAGACGGCGAAACAAGGACGTTGGCCGACTGAGCCTTATTCGTCGGGAATGCCAACGACGCGTTGTATGGTGCTCATACACGGTGGACAAGTACTTGAGCTTTATGTTGGGGTCGCCACGCCTTTGGCACGATGAAGATCTGGACGAGGAACTACCAGCACGAGCCAATGACGAAGATGTTACCGAAGGGAGTATTAACCCTCCTGTTCGAGATTGCGTTCTGGATGCCGAGGTTTTTCATGCACTACTTGCACGGATATTATCCCGGGCAGCAAAGAAGCCTTACGTGGTCGCTGGTATTGTGGACCGAGAGGAGATTAAAACAATCCACACCTTATGTGGGAGTGTCGAAGAATGGCAAGCTGGATTGCCACCATTTCTATCAGGGCTGATCCACCCAAGCAGTCTAGTACCTTTATTTCGGAGACAATTGACTGTCCTTCAATTAGCACGATACCACGCACTGATGTTCATAACTCGCCCACTATTGCTTCGAAATTATGCGCAGATATGGACTGATTGCGAAACTAGCTATGTCAAATATCTTTGCGTCTGTTTAACCTCCGCAAAGCAAACTGTGGAAATGATCACCAGCTTTGCTCGTGAAAATCAACTATTCTCGGCCTTTTGGTACTCCCAGTATATTGCTTTCAATGCCTTGTCCATCATCTACATTTATCTCATACAAGTTCAACGGAACCGTATCTCGCCACTGAGGCAGCGACGTGGTAGTACTGAGAATAGTATGAAAAGTGCAACAGAATTAGACGAGTCCACTTTGTACGCTATAGCAGAAACAGCGCAATATGATTTGGCCCAGGCCACAACTCGCAATGCGCCGTCGTGGAAGTATAGCACTATTCTCGAAGGCCTTCGACGTGAGTTAGAGAGGCTGCGTATACCAAGTGCACAGACCCCGAATGTTTCTCTGCACGAAAGCCTAGCAGGAGCAGGCCTCGGAAATCCCACAATCTCAACTATCTCCAGCCAGCCCTCTGTTCCTAACCACACGTCGAACCTTTCTGCGCCGTTCATTATCGACCCCCAGACCATCTCCTTATTCGATAACTTCACTCTGGAGAATGATTTGATCTTAGATTTGTGGCCGCAATTGGACAGCATGCCGATCAGTAAGTTATGTTTTGATGTATGATATTGCGAATAGGGCTGAATCATTCACACAGCCTTTCCGGGATGAATCCATGATTATGTATGTGTTTCTCATTCTATCAATTACCAGTGAGACGACTATGTCTTGATTGGCTTTAACCATTCTCTATCGATTATGGGAAACACCGAAGCGTTTTCGAATTAAGTCTTAATGGTTGTCGTACAAAGGAACCATAACAGCAACACCGCCCTACCAAATGTATTTGTACCGTATCTCACCATCCTGCTCTTCGGCTTTGCGCGCCTTGAGATTCAGTCGGTGAAGGTACAGAGCCAAAAACAACGACAAGCAAATGCCTCCCGCAGCAAAGGATGACAGAATAATACCGCCCATTCTGTACTGCGGCGAGGTGCTTGTGGGGAAAAAGTAAGACCCATAGATGTTTGAAGAATTACCAAACAAGTTGACCATTGCGTAGACGATGCCTCGCTTTGTCCGGGTTCGAGGGATCGTGCTGGCGATCCATGCCTGGACGACGTTGAATGCCGAATAGGAACCAGCGCACATTAGGAACATGCCGATGTATCGAACGGCAGTGACCTGCGAGCTGATGACCATTATATTACCCACAATATCTATACACAGTGGCCATGCAATGAGGACAGCGCGGCAGTTCGTCCGATTCGCAATGAGCGAGTTGCCAAGGGATGTCAGGAACCCGAATACGTACACTGGTGCAGTGATGAGTAATGTCACAATACTTCCAAAGCCTAGTGTTTTAACGATAGTCTGCGGGTGGTTGTTAGCTATGGTATATTCGCAGGGAAAAGGTAGTCATACAGGGAAGAAGTAGGTCCAGGTTTGCGATGACAACTGGCAAACCTGAATAAGAACCAAAATCCACACCTTCGGATCGGTCGCAGCATCCACCAAGCCCTGCTTGACTGAACCGTTTTCGTCGACTTCATTATTTGCCGACCGGGCTAGCCTCCATTCAGCGAAGCGTTGTTCCTGTGGTGTTAACCACTTGTGTTGACCGGAACCGGGGAAGTCGGGGAGAAGGAGTACTGCCAACAGCCCAGCCACCATGGTACCAGCACCTTCTATAATAAATAACCATCTATAGCAAAGTTCGTTAACCCAAGAGCAAGATGCATACATGGGTGTCGATTACTCACTGCCACCCTCGAAGTCCTCCTTTCCCTTCGAGGCCACTCAAAATCCCAGCTGCTATCATGCCTCCAAACCCATTTGCAATAGTGTTTCCGCAATACACGATCGCTACTCGGACTGCAAGCTCAGAGGCCTTGTACCAAGAGCTCATTAGTAGTCTAATCGAGTGGTAAGCCGTTGGTGATGTAATTGGCAGCAATGGATGAAACTTACAAGGCTCCAGGGAAGAAAGGGGATTCTGCAAATCCTAAGAACACTCGCACACATATAATCCCGGCATAATCCTTTGTCGCCGCCATACACATGGAAATCCCACCCCACACGAAGATTGCGGTAGGAATATAGCGTGATGGCCTCACACGAGTCAAGATAATGTTGCTTGGGACTTGGCCAAGGAGGTAACCGACAAACTGAGCAACCAATTAGCGTGCGGCATGTTCAATCCTTTTTTATCACTGACTCACCATGATAGCCACAGCTGTCTGGTACTGAGTGTCTGAAAGACCAAGGTCTTCTTGCAACCCACCTAAGCGGGCATTGGCAATATTCGACCGGTCGAGAATATTGAAAATGAATAACAAAAATAAGGATGAGATGAGATGAAGGTCAATCTTGCGCACCACTATCATTTAATCAGCGTTGTCCGTTGAAGGATGAATAGAATGCTGACAGCGCTTTTCAAAAACCCTTGTGTCATCCTCGGACAGGCCTTCAAATTGGATATCTTCCGTGGATAAGGGCTTTCCTGTGTCTTCTACGTGGTGTGAAGAAGACTTGGAGGCTGTGTCTGCCATAGTCTATAGTGCTGTGGCTATGGGTTCATATGCTTCCTCTCGAAAACAAATATAAGGAGTCTAGACGATATAGAGGAAGGGTTTAATCTTACACAAAGACCATGTCTTTACGGCCTCCGACCTTTGATATATGGGACATCTCTCCGCAAAGTATTTCCCCCACCTATATCCCCGGATAGGTTTACCCCGACCCCAGACTTTCGGCCATCTTCGGGCCTCCAATATAAATGACGCGAGACCGTCGGATATTGCAAGTCGCATTCGATGTGGAGATAACAAGCATAACAACCAGTCACAGAGAGGCGCCAAACCGCTAAACAAGCCTGGCCAAGAATGCTTCGCCTAACATTATTTGCGGCAGGAAAGCTTCCAATGAACAAGCTTTGATAACCGGGTCTTGGCTGGACCAGTATGAGATGTGCATGAGACTCGGTTAGGTGCTTATCCGCGCATTACTATTTCTCCTGTGACATTGCGATGCTATCCAGCAGTGTCTGCAACACCTACAAATCCGCTCCGGCTCAGAATGGAAATGTCTCATTCGGATAATAGACCCACAACTGAGTCTATTTCCCCGCAAATTCTTTTCCGCTCTTTGTGGCGACTGGCAATGGGCGGAAATCTCCACTCCCTGGGGCAAAAGCGCCGATAAGCATAACATTTAAAGATATCAACAGGGTGTATGTCGTACTTCTTTGCATACTCGCCTTGCAGATTTCTGCTTTCAATCAAAGAATAACACGCTTCTTATCATGTCAATTTCTTCACACTTTACGCTTAATACCGGGGCTAAAATCCCTGCAGTGGGATTTGGTACTTGGCAGGCCAAACCTCTCGAAGTCGAGAATGCAGTGGAGGTAGCTCTGAAACAGGGATACCGGCATATCGATTGCGCTGCTATCTACCGAAATGAGACAGAAGTTGGGAACGGAATCCGCAAGTCCGGCGTTCCCCGTGAAGAGATCTTCATTACTGGCAAGCTATGGAACACCAAGCATGCACCGGAAGATGTGGAATATGCTTTGGATAAGACTCTCAAAGACCTGGGTGTTAACTATCTCGATCTATACCTGATGCACTGGCCTGTGTATGTCCCACACTCCCCGAAGTGGAACGAGCGAACGCTAACCAGAGGATAGTGCGTTCAAATCCGGCGATAAATGGTTCCCACTTAATGAAGATGGCGTCTTCGAACTATCAGATGTGGACTACATTACAACATACAAAGCAATGGAGGACCTATTGTCTACAGGGAATGTCCGCGCGATTGGCGTGTCGAACTTCAACATCCGCCGTCTGGAAGAGCTCCTCAGTCAAGTCACTGTCGTCCCGGCCGCCAACCAGATCGAAGCGCACCCCTACCTCCAACAACAGGATCTACTCAAATTCTGCCAGAGCAAAGGGATCATCGTCGAAGCTTACTCGCCCCTAGGCAATAATCAAACGGGCGAGCCCCGCACCGTTGATGACCCTCTCGTACACAGCGTTGCCGGCGAGCTTAGTATGGACCCCGGTCCATTATTGGCCAGTTGGGGTGTTCAGCGTGGTACTGTTGTCTTGTCCAAGAGTGTTACTCCGTCCCGTATCGCAGCCAACCTCCGAGTTAAGCAATTGCCAGAGGATGCATTCGCGCGGCTTTCATCCTTGGAACGCCACAAGCGGTTCAATTTCCCGGCTTTCTGGGGCTACGATATCTTTGAAGAAGTGGGCAATGATGCAGTGCGCAAGGCTGCGGTAGAGGCGGGACCCGTGAATAAGACTAAGTTTATTGTGTAATTGATACTACCAAATAGATTTTCGGACTTCAACCAAACATGATATCCTTAAGTCTAAATTTCAAACTAAGTAATTCAATAATTCATTTATGCCCATTAAACGAGCTAACGCCACCATGCAATACATAATCTTATATATAAAGTAGAAACCAGGGTATATTCAACAGCTTCACCAACCACCCGGACCGCCAGGGCCACCACCACCAGGGGGACCACCGGGACCGCCAGGGCCTCCCGGACCCTCACCAGGACCATCAAAACCGGGTCCACCATCGCCACAGCAGCAGAGACAATCGAAGCAGCAGCAACAGCTACATTGTTAGCTTAGGAATTAATCCACACACAAAGAGAAGAAGACTTACTCGTCATCAGGAGGTCCACCACCGCGCAATTTCAATTGCATATCCTCGTTCTGGGCCCGTACCATGATTTTAATAAGCACCGCCCCATTCACCCACAGGACATAATAATGGTAAGAAAGAAAATACAGGTTGCTCAGAGACCACCGCCTCAGTCGACGGCGCAGCCGGACTAACAGGTCGGGTCATGGTTAATGTGTCGGCATCCCATGTGTTCTGGGGCGTTTCCTCCCCCTTAGAGGTAAACCAGCTGAAGAATCCCATTGTTCGTGTTATATTTCGTATACTTGACTCAGTCACTAATGCTAGTAACTACATAAGTGTAACCGTGTAGGGGGAACTGAGCGCCTCTTATGCCCGCAGCCCTCCCCATCGAGATGGCAATGACCCACTATTTCTTTCTGTATCTGGGTGCTCGGTGCTGAATGAAGTTTGAACACACGAGCAGGCAGCTGTGTTCTTTGGAAAAGATATTGGAACCACGATGCTCGCGCTGGATCCACTGTGGAGTTGGCCCGAACGGGACTTACGTATACCTTCTTGTGCGGTGGGCTTGGGCTGATCTAGTTTCGTTAGGGCGTGGTTAATGCCGATGAGTGGAGCTGGGCGAGGTATGGTCTGGGTATAGGCTATTCAATGATTTTCTTGAACTGTTGGTTTCGGTTGTTTTGGTTCTGGGTACGATCAGTGATCAACGGTGTAGCCCTATATTGAAGTTTATTTTGGGGTGGTGTTCTGGAATTGAGGTGGTTTTTACTTTGTACGGCGTGGGTACTAGAAGAATGGTGGAATCTTCGAACTTCGCATACGTGGCTGAGCTGTTAGCTAACAGCTAAGCATTTCGAGGTACGTGATACATTAGTGGGATCTTGGCGTGAAATTTTTATGGCCTGTGGGCTTTGCAGGATAATCATGAGATGTATTCTTATCTACTAGTATAGACGAAGATTGTTTAGTATGGTCATGTCTTTTGAACTCGCTTGAACCTCATCTGAAGAGAAGGAAGGAAATAGTATATTCTAGTAATGAACTTATTTTTGAGACATGTGTAATAGATAACTGATTTAGTCAGTCATGGAGACTTTATCCAAGCGTCTTATTCAGCAGATTTCTGGAGTCCGATGACATAAGTAGCTTATATTGTGGGTCTGCCTATTACTACTAGAGATTGAAGAGGAAGATAAGAATGGATTCGGTATTTGAAGAAGCTAGACTATTTGCTAAGTGTGCTTTGGCCTAGTGGAATTTAGTCTATGTAAAAGACTCGGTGGAATGGCGGTGGATGTTTATGCTAAGTTATTATTGGACTTGTGTATGTGGTTGTTGGTGCTTGGGCTATGTAAGATGGTGCAGAGCTTACTCTTTTGCATGTTTATCTTTTCCAAATACTTATGTTGCAATTCTCTAACCTTCTATAATTACAATGAGAATCAATTGTCGAAAGTTGACTAAATCAAGTTGTCTATAGCATCGTTCGTTGACTATGAGCTCGAGAACTGAAGATTCTATCCACAAGTGACTTTTGACTGAAGTAATCGGTTGATAGCAACAATTGAGGAAGGCGAGACAAGGGGGAAGAATCTGTGCAAGGGCTTTAATAAATGTACTCCGGAGATATACATACTAGTGTGGTGGTTAGATAGGGTTCAGTCACGAGTCAACAGTATAATGCCAAGCATTCAACCACACATCCAATTCAATCCTAAACTCTTTTACAGTGTCAAATAGTTACCCCGGATATATTCTAATATCCGACAGACATGATCTACTACAGGAAACACCCGGGGAAATGAGTACGCAGGAGAATTGTCAAAATGTGGAGATATCCGCAACGTCGGAAAAGCGGAAAACCGGCTATCCAAGCCATCAGCCTGCAAACCTAAGAATATTCCACATTTTGTCGGAATCGTGACAATCCCCGCATTATGCTAATGTGACCGAAACATGGGGCTAGGGATTCTTCACGTGCTCGGAAGAATGGGAACGGTGCCGATGTGGTGCAAGACATATAACTTCACTACTAGACTGGTTACCACTGACAGTTGCAGGTCAAGGTAGTGGACTTTTGCAAACCATGGCTTGTACAGAATTACTACCGGCATTGCTGACGCCGACATCGTCGGCTACGACGTCTCCTCAGCTGGAAGCCTCGTCGCCTGTGACTTCGCACGATGAACTCGATGAACAGGAGCAGGTGATCTACACCATTCACGATCTTTTGCGGGCGAGAGCCAATGGTGCCTGCGCTGATAAGCCTATTGTGGCGTACCCTGCGAAGGGCATTAAGTATGAGTACTATACTCCGCGACAGGTATGGCTAGTCCCAGATAAATGGTTAAGGTGGAATATTTCTGATCGATACCGCAGCTCTATGAATATGTCGAAGCTGCATCCAATCACTATGCAAAGGCGATACCGCAGCGTCGCTCATCCGAGGATCCCGTGCAGGTCGTGGGATTACTCGGTCCATCCGACTTTGAGTACCTGATCACCTTGATGGCTATTTCACGCCTCGGCCATACTGTGCTCCTACTCTCTACACGTATCGCGGAGGATGCATATGTCAGCTTGGTGGATGTCACCAAGGCAACACTCCTTATCTCTTATCCCAACTTCCACTCTATGGCAGTGAACGTTAGCAAGCGGACAGGCGTCGCTGTGCAGCCAGTGTTGGCACGCGCCGACTACGATAAACCTGCGAGCGCACCCACACGCAAGAGTAGGTTAGACGGACCGACCGAAGCTAAGAATGTATGCTGGATTATCCATTCGAGTGGCTCAACAGGTCACCCTAAACCGATTTATCAGACGCATGCCGGGGCTGTGAAGAACTACGCCAATAACTTCGGCCTCAAGGGATTCATCACGCTACCTCTCTTCCATGCTCACGGCATCAGCTGTCTATTTCGCGCAATGCACTCGCAGAAATTGATTTATATGTACAATGCTGAGCTCCCATTGACTGCGTCGTCTTTACTGTCTACCTTGCTTGAGCATCCAGAAATTGAGATTCTATACGCCGTACCTTACGCGCTTAAACTTCTTTCCGAAACCGAAAAAGGCCTTGAGTCTCTGGCGCGACTGGAATTGGTCATGTTTGGTGGATCGTCTTGCCCCAAGCCCATCGGCGATAAACTCGTGCAGAATGGAGTGCGACTAGTATCGCACTATGGGACCACCGAAACAGGCCAGTTGATGACATCCTTCCGGGACCGCTCCGATCTCGACTGGGACTATGTCCGTCCCGGACCGTCTCTCTTACCATTCATCCGATGGGAGGAGCGTTTCCCCGGTATCTACGAACTCTCTGTGCTAGAGGGCTGGCCCTCAAAAGTAGCGAGTAATCGTCCGGACGGATCATACGCGACAAAGGACCTGTTCGAGAAACACCCCAGCACACCCAACGCATGGCGCTACTATGCCCGGTTAGATGATACTCTTGTACTAGAGAACGGCGAGAAAGCTAACCCCCTCGTCATTGAGGGCGTGGCGCGCACCCACCCGGATATCGGGGAGGCGATTGCATTCGGCGCGAACAAAGACCGTTTGGGTTTGTTTCTGGTTTGTGCGGCGGGCTGCACGAGGAGCGATGAGGAGATTATTGATACTGTCTTTCCTGCTATCGAGGCGTGTAATGCGGAATCGCCCGCTTATGCGCATATCTCGCGCGATATGATTCGTGTTTTGCCTGCGGATACAGTCTATCGGGCTACGGATAAAGGAACTGTTATTCGGTCGGCGTTCTATCGCGACTTTCAGAACAAGATTAATCAGGTCTATGACCAGGAAGACGCGACAGGGGATAGAATTCTTGAGGGTGAAGAACTACGTGCGTTTCTCCGATATGGCTTACTTGAAGTAGCCCCGGCTATTGAGTCTGCAACGCTGAAGGATACTACCGATGTGTTTAGCCTCGGCGTTGACAGTCTACAATCCATTCGGCTTAGGAAATTGATCATCAGCACTCTCGACATTGGAGGCCAAAAGCTGTCGCAGAACTTTGTTTTCGAACATCCCTCGATCCAGGCTATGGCGGATGAGCTGACCCGTCTACGACTGGGACTCGGCCCTGAGCGACAGATCCCCGTCGAGGAGCAGATGTCGAAGTTGATTGAAAAGTACAGCACCGACTTCAAAGTCCATGTTCCGGTATCCCAAGCCAACAAGGGTGAACGCATTGCAGTCACAGGTGCCACCGGATCACTGGGCGCACATCTAGTTGCGCAGCTTGTCCAGATGGAACATGTTAATACAGTGTACTGTCTAGTCCGCGCAAACTCACCTCGTTCTGCCCTGCAACGTGTGCGCCAAAGCCTTTTCGACCGCGGACTATTCTACACCCTGACCCCAGCCAACGAACGAAAGATCATTGCTTTGCCAGCGGATCTGTCAAACCCTACTCGCCTTGGAATGGACGAAACGACATACACAGACTTAAAACAGTCGCTAACCGCCGTAATCCACTGTGCCTGGTCCGTCAACTTCAACTGGTCCCTCGCCAGCTTCGAGGACAGCTGCATCGCCGGAACCCGTCATCTGTTGAACCTCTGTCTTGACGCGCAAGGACCCTCCCCGGCACGCTTCTCCTTCTGCTCCTCCGTAAGCACAGTAGCCTGGACACCAGGCCACTGGGTGCCCGAAGACCTTCCAGAATCTCTATCATACGCCCAGAACATGGGATACGCACAGTCCAAACTAGTAACGGAGAACATCGTCAACCGCGCCGCAAAGCAAACGAACATCCCTGCCCGCGTTCTACGCGTCGGACAAATTGTCGCAGACACAGCACATGGCATTTGGAATGCCACAGAAGCCATACCGATGATCTTGCAAACTGCAAAAACAATCAAGGCACTGCCAGAACTCGACGACGTCCTATCATGGACCCCCGTCGACGTCATCGCCGAAAGTGTCATCGACCTCACCCTCGGCGACAACGTCGCAGACATCGTCAACCTCACCAATCCCACACTAAACCACTGGACCCGCGATCTCCTCCCGCTTCTCCGGTCCACAGGCCTGGACTTCGAGCAATTGCCCAAACGCGACTGGCTCAACCGACTCCGCCAATCCAACCCCGACCCGACCGTCAATCCACCCATCAAACTGATCGAGTTCTTCGCCAGCAAATACGACCACGACAGACCCAGTCGCGTTCTTCTATATGATACCAAAAAGGCCCAAGCGGGAGCCCCATCACTCCGCCAAACAGGCGGACTCAACCTGCAATTCGTATCCCGGTTCATGAAATACTTCCAAACGCAATGCTGGACCCAGACAGCCCCGCGAACTCCCCACCGCGAAATCCTCTTCCTCGCTGGACCCTGCGGCAGCGGAAAAAGCACAGCTGCGCAGTCTCTAGCTGCGAAATTCAGCATCGACATCATCGAAGGCGATGACTTGCACTCTCCGCTTGCTCGTCAACGAATGGCTGATAACATACCCCTCGAGGACAGCGATAGATGGGACTGGCTAGCGCATATTCGCGGAGCGGTGATGGATCGACTTTTGCACTCTACGGCTGATGTGGTTGTGGTGACGTGTTCTGCGCTGAGGACGGTGTATCGGGATGAGTTGAGACGGTTGTCCAGGTTGTTTGAGTTCCCTGTTAATGTTAGTTTTGTGATGTTGGAGGTGAAAAGCTCGGCGGTGTTGAAGGATAGGCTTGTGGCCAGGGAAGGCCATTATATGAGGTCTGATATGGTGGATTCGCAGTTGGAGATTTTGGAAGATCCGGTGGATGCTGAGAGGGATGTTGTGGTGGTTGATTCTGCGCAGCCGATTGAAACAATGTTGGGGAGGGTGGAGGAGTATGTGAGGAGGCTTGTTGAGGTATGATTGTGTTTGTAAGGTATTAATTATATTGTTTCATTTGTTTGTATAGCAGGCATTGAATATAGGGACTTCTATCTACATGTAGTGGTCGGCAATGCGTTGAGTGAATAGGATTGGGTGTGCTCCCCTTGCAGCTGAGTACGCATATGCTTAAAAGATGATTCTGTGTAGTCCAGAATAAACATAAAAAAAGAACATACAACAGCAGGGATTCGCTGGTGGTCACCCACCCAACTACTAACCTGCCGGCGTGTGGCTTAAGTACGGCTGAGCGGACGGGAAGCCCTGTTCTCCACACCCTGTGGTCGTATGTACGAGTTTAGTAAGGATAGAAAATTATAATGTAGAGTGCTCAATGTGAATAATATACAGGATGGACATGATTTCACTCATAGAAATGAATATGAATGAGCAGCCTAAATCATGTAATACAAACTATAAATGACTGTTTTGTCAAATGACGGATTTATGACAGGGGATGAGTCACAAAATCAGGTCACAGGAACGCCGATACCCTGTTATCACCTGCCTACCACTGCCTTTTAACTACTATCATTCCTACTACTTACTCCCTCTCAACCGCCAATATATTTATTGTCATTACTAACTTGAAAGAACACCTACGCACAACCATGATGGCCTCTTCTTCTTCTTCTTCTTCTTCTTCCTCTCCTTCACCGATATCATCAGGTGACCAGCACACCAAAGACTCTATTCAGCCTCCCTCGGCACCTCAGACCACCATTTCAGATCTAAAGGACTCTACAATTTCCCCCGACCTTTGGTATCGCATACATGTCCTCATCTTCGACCTTTGCAATTTCAGTAAATCCGCTTCAAGAGACCGGCTCGAGAGCGTCATCGATCCTTCGTACATCGGCAAACCGCACTTCTCGCCAGAAGAAGCCGAAAAAATAAAAGGTACTGTGATAGGTACCGGCGGAAGGACATTCTCGCAGGCCATGGAGGAAGGCCTGAATGAGCGGCTGGAACGGCGGAGCAAGAAGCGGATCGAGAGTGGCGACTTCCGTGTTTGTGCGGCACACGATCTTGCTCCGCTCATGGGGCGTGCGCTGGGAATTGATCTCAAGCAGATGAAGATGGACAAACAGTTCGCGAAGTTGGTTGAGGAGAATGGCATTAACTTGAATGGGAGAACTTGGGGCGGATTGAAGAAGAAAACATTTGCTCCGAGGAGAAAGAAATGATGAAGGTTTTTACACTATTCTTATCATATTAATGTTACAGACTGCGATCTCTCCAATTGCTTCAAAGTCTTAGACCATAGTACCTGGGCATAAAGCACATGCGCCTCATAAAACAACCACGGCAGCATTTTGAAATCTCTTTCATGCTGACCCCCTGGATGTAGATCTGTACACTCAACACAGACGTACGTTACCCTTGCCTTTTCATCCGACACCTTTTCAACTATAAACTCCTGGAACCCGCCCTGCATCAACCGCCATGGCAAGCCGTAAGACACGGCTTTATCCACGGCTCCGACCAACCCATCCGGGAACCTCCAGTATATTACAGCACCTGCTATATCGGTCGAACCAGCATCCCTTGTGAACCCTTCGTTCGAACAAAACTCTGTAACAGGTTTCGTAGCACCTGAAGGTAAATCAGAGAGTTTGACAGATATTCCCTGCCCCGAATCCCAAGTCGCAAGCATGAATGCCCCCATCGTCTTCGATCTTCCGAACAAATGAGTAGACGGTTCAAAGGATAACGGCGGTACTGCTCTATCTAAGAACCATGTCTCCGGTCCTGTAGCGCGTGCATCTAGGAAAGCGGCGACGAGATTCTGCATGAGATGGCGGGCATCGCTCTTGTTATTGTTACTACCGTTATCACAGGAAAAGGCTCCGTACTCTGCAAGTTGTGATATGGGAACTTCAGCCTGCAGCGCTACAAAGGATGAAACCCAGTGAGTCTTATCCCTGCCTGACCATGAGGATAGCAGGGTTGACTTGGTAAGGCCCCATGGTGTCGGGGTAGTCACTTCCCAAGTTGTATCGAGTAGATTGCGACATGCACTTGGCTTTGGTAAGTCTGTGATTGAGACTCTGGGGCATGACTGATTGAGGCGTCGCTTGGTGAGGTAGACAATTGCGCTGCTGACAGCGACTATGGTGAGCGCTCCTGTTAGGAGAGATCGATGTCGCATGAAGTTGGTCATGATATTATGCGGTATATAGGATCCGACACAACTAGTAGAGGTCTGCTTGTGGTTCGAAATACCAAAGTTTTGACTGATACTATTCAGTGGTGCCAGTGAGTGATTAAGGGATCGTGAGTAAAATGGAGTTGTCTGGAGTGAGAACAACTGAGTCTTATAGCATGGACAATCCCGGGTAAACCCGGGCAAAGATCGGGTGACTCAGAAGGATTCGAAGCCATCCGTATATCTGGATGATGACTATCATAGACTGTATCCAAGCTAGCCATTATATTATTGTTTTCTTTAGGCCTGACTGTTGATCGGCAAATTGTTATCATTCTCATCGTGTAGTATAAATTTACCCAATTCAGAAGTAATTGACCAGATATGCATAGAAAAAGTTTCAAAGGACTAAATGATTCATAAAGTATCGCACGACCAAATACATAGAGTTGATTAATTAAATTAAGGCGCTACCTGTTGAATTAAGGAAGGTATACAGGAATCTTTTGCTTTGTCGATTGTGACTTGCGTTAATAGGGCTGAGTATCCCTGATCTGTGAATTAGCATAATTAATTCAGGAGTACGAGAACAGGTACCTCCATCTAACAGTAAAGAGTAGAACTGTATGATCTGGTAAATATATTCAGCCAATGGAAGTCCGTGTTTTGGACCATTTTTACTCTACGCTACAATTATCACCTGGATGAACCTTGCCTATAGTGAGAAGTTCTAGTCTATGAGTCCTAGATAACTTTGATACTAAAAAATAACAAACTAACCCATAGAACGCGGGTTAAGAATTGAACACCAGACACTATCTATATAGTGAAATGAGAGATGTAAGAGGAAAAAGAAAAACATACAACAGCAGGGATTTGCCGGTCACACCCAACTACTACTTGAGTACGGCTGAGCGGATAGGAAGCCCTGATCTCCACGCCCCGCGGTTATATGTACCAGTTTCCAACTTACACAGATATCTATATTGCAGAAACTCAAATGCGAATAATTTATGGAGAACTCTCAATTGTACAAGCGGACATAGATGATTGACAGGGTAGATCATGTGGGGCAAACTGCTAAACGAACCATGGAAAACTCATGATTCTGTCGCTTTGATTGTCCAAGACCAGATCTAGTGATCGAACAAGATGCATAAGCTGCAACTTAATCTGCTCCGAACCATCCGAGCGCAAGTCTGTACGTGTCGTCATACAGGATCCGACTTTAATTCTACATCGGGGCTTCGTTACCATGTTCCAATAATGACATCAATGGAGGTTTTCTCTATACGGTCGAACATATAAAGTGTGCAATCTCGGGGGATCTGAAAAACCCACACCAATTGCGCAATCGTCCCCGAGATATTCCACGTTGTAAGTTGACCCATTGAATCAACGGCACTCGCTTACACGATATAGGTGATCAAAATGAATCTCACCTACCTTCTCTCTGTCGTCGGGCTGGCCACCTTTGCCATGGCGCAATGTAAGTTCTCAGTTGACTACCCTTTCACTTACTCTATGCTAATACCAGTCTAGACGATGATCCCTGCGGGAGTGCGAAGCAATGCATTAAAGACTGCCCGCACAGTGACTTCTTCCCTATGATCGATGAATGCGACAAAGACAAGCATGGAAATCCTTCTTGCTACGTCAACTTTTACTGTGCTTAGATAGTCGGCTACGGCCGGTAGGTTTTTATGTATTCTACAATCAATCCAATCCGTAATTTAAAGTACCACATCTTTTTACCCTAGGTACATTTCATGAATTCCCATAGCAAAGTACACAGCTCATCATCATAACCAAATAAACAACAGAGTAAGAGCGGATATACCACCCGAACCAAGTATAAGTCGAGCATGTCATAGAGCTCCAAAGTCAAGTACGTCATCAACCGAGAAAAAAGCCAAATAGAAACAAACTCCCGCCAACATCCATCCGTCGCATTAGCCCAAATATTCATATTCATACTCTTCCACCCCCGATACTTACCATCCTCCCATGTGAGTATAAACAAAGCTTTCACGGAAAGTACCTGACATTCCAGAACAACCGAAACAATGGCTGCATCTTCGAAACCACAAAATCGCGGCAGGAGGCTATCGGCCTACAACCAATACATGAAAGATCAGTTGCCTCAATACAAGGCAGAGCACCCTGATGTGGCGCATGTCGATGCCTTTAGAGCGGTCGCGAAAATGTGGAAGGATTGTGCGCAAAACCCGAGGAGTGCTCAAAATGGGCCGGAGGAGGTAGGTAGTGATTTCCTCTGTGGATGAGCGTTATTACTGATCTTCAATGTGCAGTGAGTGATGGGTGAGGTTATTTGGCTTAGGGCAGGGGGGTTGGGTCTCGGTACTGTACTTTGTATATTATCAAAGATACCCCTTACGGGAAGCAGGAAATAGTAAATGATCTAAACCTTGTGGCTTCACTAAGGTATTAAATCCAATCAAGGGTCTTCCAGTAGTCGGAGATCAATTTGGGTCCCCACGTTATCTTGTTGGGAGCACCACGAGCAACCTGGGTCCATTTAACACGTAAGGCGTACGCCTCCGATGTCTTTCTTCAAAGCGTTCGAGGATGGTACGCGAGACAATCCCCGGGAGCTCAAGTGTCTTTGGCGAGTTGAAGGTACCAGCACAGAGAATAACCTCCCGGCGAGCTATAACAGTGAAGCTGCTATTGTCCTGCATGTACCTGACTCCGGTGGCGGTGACATCACCATTGGGAGGAGCCTCGAGGAGTACTTTCTGAATCACTGCTTCTGTCACAACATGCAGATTATCGTGCTCTTTCGCAGGCAGGTAGTATGCATTAGCAGAGAAACTACGAGTCTTCTTGACAGGGTCAATAGTTGTTGCATTGGTATAACCGCCGCACGCATGTCCGGAAAAGGGATCAGTCAACATGGGGTAACCCAATCCCCGCAAGGACTCAACCCACGCGTTGGCAATTGGGTCATCAACAGCATCTGGGAAGGATGCCTGAATGGGCCCATTCTTTCCGTTGACACTCTCATCCACGTATTCCAGACCTAGCTCCTTGAGCTTGTCCTCAGACGGCAACGTCAGAGTGAAGACCGTCCTGTAATATGTGTTGAGGGTATCCCAGTCTCAGCCGGGGTTTCCCAAGCCCCCCCCCCCCAAGCATTGACGTTGACCTTGGAGTTGGCAATAAATGCCATTCCGTTTATGGCGCTCGAACCACCCAGGAGACGGCCTTGTAGCAGGGGTATCTGCTTGCCATTCAAGGCAACCTGGGGATGGCAGATTAGTATGAGCAGCCTGTGGGATACAAGATGCAATCTTACCTGTGGTGCTGTCATGAACTCCCAGTCCGAGTCTGTGACCACGAGTCCTGGCCATAGCGCCGGGGTCTGAACTCGAGGATCTTCAGTCTGGTCTTGGCCGGCTTCCAGGACAAGAACCTGGAGGCTGGGATTCTCAGATAGGCGTGCTGCTAGAGTAAGGCAAGCCGTACCGGGATTGGCGCAGTCGGCGCTTGTGTATCATCAATCCCCTCTTGTCAAACAAAGGCGCAGCAAAGCCACCAACGTATGCCCCCGTCACCATATGATTCATTGGATATCTAGGGAGGTATGTGATCGTAGCAGGAATCGAACATTGGATCTCTTCCAGTTACGCGTGTGCATTAGGCTCCAGCTTGTATGATCGGTATAGATGTCTCAGCAAGTGCCTAGGGATTTCTCGCAGCATCGGGTTCTACCCTTTGAAATGAGCTAGGCCGTTTGGCTTACGCATGTCAGCAAGAATGGGGCGTATAAGCTCACCTACCATTGAATTAAGTTGACGTCACACTAGACACCTAGATTTAATTATCCATGGACTAAATCCGAAGATCCTAGGCTTATACAGAAGTGATCTGAGCGGGGTAGCCACTAGAGGTGAAACGTAAGAAAAGCATTTCCTGCCACAGCCAGGTAGCTAGGAACCGGATTACTTCTATCTGTACTGCACTGGTCGGGCCCTTTCACCCGCTGCTACCTTCAAGGCTTACATCCACGTTGATGACTGGGAAGAAATAGATCTACAACATAACTGGCAATATAGGAACTGGTGTAGATGGCTGGGCTACCGACCACGTAAATATACCCTGGCTAGACCATGTTATGCCTCAACTCAGCGAGATATACGATCGGAATAATAGGACTAATCTCCATGCGTACACGTTTCTATTCTTAACCCAACTAAGAGTAGGATGACATGCATAATTTCACAAACCAAGCTATCAACTACCGTCCAGTGAAGGCTTGCATAGCCTAAAGAAACCACGCCACACAGGCTGTCACTATCGATCACAGAGCTGATTGAAGGTCCAAAACACGGTTCCATTTCGAGATAGGTTCAGTGTGAGTCGGAGCCCGAAGCCATGAGCTCCCCAATCCAGATCTGCTGAGATTTACTATCATAGATCAGGGATGCCATCAGCAGATTCAGGACCTGGGGGTGGATTTGTATCATCAAAGTAATGATCTTCATAAAAGAGCCTCCAGCCTTTCTTACTACGCCCATGAGCAACCGGGTCATATTGGAATATGGCGTGCCGCCTGTATGCGGGAACTTCGCGCGACATTTCAGCTGTAATGTAGAGCCATGAGGCCGTGGCCGCGCCGGGCAGAAGCTCTGTATTGAGCAGATTCTTCAACTCTTGGAACTTTTTCCGGTACCTAGGCGATTTATACGGCGATGTATGCTCCTTCTGTCCTAAGCGTGGGTGCATGAGGTATATACGTGTATCATCATCCGGAGCATTGAAAAGCGCTGGGTCTAAGGTTGGACCGACTCCCGAGCGCGGCGTACGCCCAGCGATAAAGTTCAGGACATTTCTCGTAAATTTAGGCACATTACCCCAGCTTGGGTTCTCCCAGTAATGTCCCTTTAGATATATTAGCCATTTGTCCGCAGCCTCAAGTTCGACAGAGGGTGCTTCATACCATATAAACCGCTCGCTTCGAGACGACGGTGACTATAGTACAGCCTGTTAAGCTGTCCGTGCCAATCTGAAATGGCTCGCTTCCAAATATCACTTGCTGTGTACCGGAGTCATCTGTTGACTCCCCGTCGTCGTCAAATTGAATAATCTCAAGAGGCTGCCCAAAATAGGGATCTGGTTGTTCATAGCTATTTGCGACGTATTTCTTAACTTCGGCGAGTGTAAGAGTCTTGAAAGCCCGTTTCCCGAGGAATAGTTTTGGTCCAGAATCGGATTCTGTCTTATTGCCATCGGTTGCATTGTGGAACCAGTCCTGGTAACTGCGTGACCTCAAGCCCTTTGAACAGTGAAAGCTAGATGGACTACATATGGGCTCACAAGATGAGGAGGCATCGAAGCTTCCGGCACAGTCGGGATCCCTAAGAACGTCAGATATAGTGGGTTTATCGTAGCTTCAACGTACCCTCGAGAGTTCAAGGTGTGGTTTGCATTATACGCCAGCCCAAACGGTAGTGGCTGCAAAGTGCCCGACGGGGTCGCTGGTGGTATCCTAGCGCTGCTTTGTTTCCAAAAAAGCAGGAAAAGGATGCAAAGCATCCTTTTCGTTATCAGCAACATGGCTTGCTGAGATACCCTTCTCGCGTTATGATTGTAAGGAGAAACATGCAAGACAGTGTGGTAGATTACCAACAACTATCAAAGATATATGGGTCGTACTACTCCCATAGGCCTGCATTCCCGTGTCACAACTTATACCGTTCTTGGGAATAGGGACCTCGTTCCAACTCTATCTTTATAAATGAGGTTACATAGGCTAGTTTAGCTCCTAATCGGGAGCAGGGATCGGGGATTGCTGACTATGGAGGTCAACATGGGCCCTCGATGGTCTTGAAAGTGGCGGAATGCAGCAGCAGACATGTCATTATTAATCTATTTACCGGTGCACCTCAAGCAGGGGATTTGGGAAAATATTCTTTTGAAAGTTAAATTACCATTTCACCGAGGTTCAAGGAAAACCCCTCGGTTCTTAACATGCTACTGCCGCTGATGCCGATTAACGATTCCTACCAGTCTCCTTGCATCGGTTCCCATTCGTGTCAGGGAAATAGGTCCCAGGTTTCTTCTGTTGCCCCTACCCCTAATACGAGGGTATTGGGGCACGTGAGGCACATCGAAATAAACAGTAGATGGATCGTGCACCAGCTGATGGAGATGCAAATATTCCAAATTTGGCTGGGAAGTGGATAGATGATGAAAAATGGACTCAAACCTTCCACCCAGATACACCCTTTCCATCGATAGACTGGCCAATTGAACGTTTTTGAGAAATTGAAGCAGAGCTGCCTCGGTCGTGCGAATGTTATCAAAGGTACACTTCTTGAGCAATGGGAATGGACAGGAATTTGCGATTCGATTAAAGAAATGCTCTTCTTCCTGTATGGCATCGGTGTAGGCGAGATCGTAATATACCCACGCCAAGTGAAGTTCCTCTAGCACTGGGAACATATTCACAAAATCACAGATTAATCGGGTATGATCCCTAGCTTGATCAAAGGATAGCGGAGACTCGTAGTGCTCATCGATATCGCGTAACCAGTGTGACAAGCTTAAACATAGCTCTTTACACTCTCTGAATGTGGAAGACAGGTCTGCTTTCTCCATAAGTGCCATTATTTCCCCGCAGGCTAGGGCACAGCGGATGGGGAAACATTTAGCAAAAATATCCACGATCTGCACAGGCAATTTGCTGTTGCCGAGTGCCAGCATAACAAGGTCAAACAATTTTGCCGTGGCATGCTCGGCCTCTTCCAGCTCTGAATCTATTGGCTCGTGAAGGGAAAGAGACAGAGATACTAGGCCACCATGTGAAGTATTTTGGCGTAGGTTCTCCATTCCTTGCACTAGCAGCTTAGCTGCCTCCAGGCACTTGTCAGACTCATTTGCCACCCCAAAGTCGGATAAAGTAAGATGTTGGAGCACACAGCCAACCTGGCCTGGTTGAGTGAAGTGAGCAAAATCTTCCAAGGGGGCCTGTGCGATGTGTAATTTCTTGGATTTCAAATTCTGACGGAATCGACCGTTGGATGATTTGGCCGAAATACCATGTGCAGTTAAACGAAGGGCACAGAGGTCTTGAAAGTCCAGGAAATTGATAACAGTCTCAACCAGTTCCATTGGAAGACTATTCAAAGTCAGGGTGGCCATGGCTTGGAAATCTCCGCGATGAGGTGAAATGCAAAGGAAGAAATGCTGGTCTCGACCATGATATATTCCCGATTAAGCTTTATGAGGGGAACGCAAGCCACATGGGGGTTCCCCGATTGGTCCTTGTTCCGCCGCATGTTGGCCCGAATCCGTATATTATATATATTTTTAACATAAAGAAATTAAAATAATTATATAATATTATAATTAATCTAATCTTTCTGATCAGGTATAGTTATGTAGCATTGATCGATATTGGATGATCAGATGTCAATAATAGCCCGTACGATCTACTAACCGAGATAACGGCGGCCGATGGCTGTTTTCTCAGACATTCTCCGCATTCATCATCCAATTGTATACTATTATCATCCCGTTATTTGAAAATGGCGTGTTCCTGGTTTTTAGCGTCGCATCATTGACCGGATCTGGTTACTCTAAACTGTTATTGCTTTTTTTTCGGCGGTTTCCCCCTGCTCACACCCCTGTTGAGAGAATTCCAACATCGGAGAGAGTCGGCAATGCACAGAACAAAGCCGTGCGAGGAGAGATATCTGTGATAGATCCTGGTCTAGTTTACACGCTAGACGTCCACGATGTCACGCTGATCAGGATAGAGCATATCGGCAATTTACCTCTTGATGTTCGGGCTTAGACTGTACCCTTCGCCCCTGGTATGCCGCCCATGGGTAAGGTCTGAGTCTTATCAATGGAGTTTTGAGATGAAGGTACTAGACAGGTGCGTAGACAACCTTTGGTGCACAAGGTACAAGGAATGTACTATAAATTGGCGACCTTCACCATAGATTCCACAAGTCAGGCTTAGTCGGACAAAAGTTAAGATGGCCCACCCCAAGGGAAGCCTATGGCAACATAGGGGACAAGGGATTTTCTATGTCCATTTTTATCTTGCAATCATTTGTTGTTTCTTCTCATCGGCTCATGCTATTTCCTTCCCATGGCGGTTGGCGCAACGAGCTACCGAGAGTAGCGCTTCGCCCAGCGCCAATGGTCCTATGGCAACCTCTAGTTCAACTATAGCATTCTCGTCCGCCGTGGCTATAGAATCTCTCATTTCAGCTCAGGTATCTCAGTTGGCCAGTGTCCCACCGATCCCTCTACCAACAACCATCGATGATTACAACACTTGGGCACAGGTTGCCAAGCTTATGCCACCCTTACAAACATACGAGGCTAAGAACGACACGTTGCAGATGATGGCTGCTATAAGAGACTCTATCAGGACGGACTCGGATACTGGGATGACTGTCAATGGTCTGATTGGACGCGGGAACGCCCTAAGAGTCATGATCGTTGGAGATTCAATGACGCAAGGTCAAGAAGGTGACTACACCTGGCGTTATCGTATCTGGCAATGGTTTAAGGAACAGGGAGTCGCTGTAGACTTTGTCGGGCCGTACACCGGCACAGTTCAACCCGACCACCCGGCGGCACCGGCATTACCTCCTCTGTACGGGCAAAAGCCATTGCCAGGAAAGCCAAAGACGAGCGGTGGCTATGCTGCCGACATCTCCTCAGACTTTGATAAAGACCATTTTGCAGTTTGGGGTCGTGCAGCTGCTGTTGATAAAGGGTTGATCCATGATGTGCTCAGCATGTACCCTGCAGACATGATACTCCTTATGTTGGGCTTCAATGATATGGGATGGTTCTACAGTGATTCTGGAGGTACTCTGGATAGTATCAACACTTTTGTCACCAACGCGCGCTCTGTCAACCCAAAGCTTAAGTTTGCCATTGCCAACGTACCGCAACGAAGCTTTATTGGAGGCCGAGAGGATCTTCCAGTCAGTACCAATATCTATAACGCCCTGTTACGCGACTCAATTCCAAAATGGAGCACAGCCGATTCCTCAATCTTTCTTGTCGAGCTACAGGAGAATTACGACTGTGAACCTAGTGCATGTGCAGCCGGCTATGACGGACTTCATCCAACTGCGAGGGGTGAGTATCAAATTGCTCATGCATTTACTCGTACTCTAGTGAAAGACTTCCAGATTGGAAACTCCCCATTATCTATCCCTGATAATCTACCTGGTAGACCACTCTCTGTACCGCCCAACTTCAAAGTCTTTACCAGCACCACGGGAGTAACAGCTACATGGGATCCAGGTAGGTTCCTACAGTAACAGGAGGTGGTGCTATAGCTGGTGCTAATTGAACATCGGTAGTCTATGGAGCATACAGCTACGATGTTCAGTCTCGCATTCAAGGTGGCATCCCCAACTTTTCACCAGGGAGTGTCTCTACACCGCGATGGGACTCGACCTGGCCCATTGACGGCTGGGTGTATGAGGTTAGGGTCCGTGCTAGCGCTGGGGACAATGTCAAAGGAGACTGGACATCAGTACTGTCTGCAACAGCGCATCCTCAGACTGCGGTGGCTCCAGGTAATGTAGTCGTTAAAGCTACTACAACTGGTTTTGACATCTCTTGGGATCCTCCCACCGGCGCTTATACTGATTCTATCATCGAGTATAATGTACTTTACTGGGACAAATCCGTGGATTGTAGCTTTATCACAGGGGGGGCATTCACCGGAGCCTCGGGGCACATTGACAATCTCAAGTCGGGGCATTATTATTTCATAGCCATCGAAACGTGGAATTCTGCAGGTGAAGGGTTCCCAGCAATTGTTACCGGCGTTGTGCCTGGCGCTGGGACTCCAGCCCCGCCGACTGATTTGAAAATATTTGCCAATGATCCAACAACGGTCCATATGACGTGGGGCAAATCGGCAAACGCAGCTGGATATCGTCTCTGGAATAGAATTGTGCATGACAGCACAAGCGTGCTTACTGCGCAAAACGGCACAGTCGAAACCACCTGCAGCGATCAATACTTTCTCTTCCCGGGAACTTGGAATTATGAGTGGTGCGTTAGCGCTTTCAATGGTGATCTAGAATCCGAAAGGGGAGCCTGTGTTTTGGCCCCTTCTCCGACTGCCGGAGGGAGCGCAGCGCAGACCTGTCCTCCTCCACCCGCTTGGTGTCCGAATGGCGGCGGAGCTGGGGACGGGGGAAGTGGAGGCGGTGGCAGTGGCGGCTCCACAAGCCCCCCTACCCCTGTGCCCACCGGTGACCAGCCATGGCCAGTGGTTACTAATGGGCATTGCAAGGGCCCTGACTGCAAAGGCGGGCGATGCACGGGTCTTCTGTGCGCCTCCTTTGGCTGCACCGGGACTGGGTGTCTCAACGGTGTTTGTACGGGTCCAAGTGATTGCGTTGTCCGCGGGTGCATTGGGCCAGGCTGTAAGGATGGGGTATGTATCTCCTCTGGCTGCATCACGGCAGGTTGTGTAGGCCCACAATGTGGCAGTGATGGGAAGTGTAGTGGTGACCGTTGCATCGCTTTGGGGTGCTCTGGATTGGACTGTGGGAAGGATGGCGTTTGCCATGGTCCCAACTGCTGGGAGGGAACTTGCAGCGGTGCTGGATGCGTCTCCGGCACTTGTACAGGAAGTTCCTGCACCAGCTATGATGGGTGTACAGGTGCTGACTGTTCTACTGGAGGTGGGGGCAGGTGCACAGGAGACGACTGCAGTAGTTGTACAGGGCAAGGCTGCGAGGACGGAAAGTGTACTGGAGATGACTGCAACGCATGCAAAGGGAAGGACTGTCATGATGGGCGCTGTATCGGAGACGACTGTGTGAGTTGCTCAGGCAAGGACTGTAGCTCGAGCTCCGGACGTTGCACCGGACCCCATTGCAGTGCTTGTGTAGGAATACACTGTGCCTGCTCTCACGGACACTGCGGTTGTAAAGGCCCACACTGCACTGCGTGTTCTGGTTTGGGATGTAGCTGCTCAGGCCTTCTGGGACTGTTCTGCCAATGCATTTCGTCCGGCTGTACCGGTTGCTCTGAGGCTGGGTGTGGCTGTCTGGGATCCAGTTGCGGTTGTTCGGGCCCTAGTTGCAGCAGCTGCAGTGGAAAAGGATGTACTTGCTACGACCCTGAAGGTTGTAGTGGAGGAAAGGACACAGGGTCTACAACCACAAAAGAACCAACCACGTGTGCAACTAGCGTGACAGCAACGAATTGCAAGGTGGGCTGCTCAGTCACGAACTATGGCGATACTTCACGTACAACAGCATGTTTCACAACCGAATGCTCCACCACGCTCGGCTGCGAAACTAAGGGCACAACAGCGACCACAGCAACAACAACAAATCTCTGCCCACCAACCACAGATCCCGCTCCAATAGGGACTTGGGACCCCAATGGCCCTATACCTACTCTAGGATCCGACAATCAATACACAGCGAGCGGCAAAGGGACTACAACAACGAAATCAACTACTACTACCTCTTCCCAGCCGTCCGGGACGACTTCTATACCTATACCAACCGTCAGCGACCCAGGTTCGTTCCCCGTCTATTGCTTTAGGGAGCATAATGACGGCGCGTTCGCGTCATTCAACACCGAATCTGTCAGTTCCGCAGTATCTTCGCTGTGCGGATCCGGCAACACTCTCAGCCCTAAAGGCCCCCCTTACAACTATGTCTACTCTGGCCAAACGGGCATCAATGTGATCGCCTCTTTGCAATGGGCAGACAACCAATCCGGGTGCCAGCCTGAGGAGGGACTTAAGCTGGTAAAAGACAAAGTAGGTATCCTCCTTCCCTATACCTGACCATGACTAAACTATCCGGAACAGTGTACAAGCGCCTATGAAAAGATTGTCTCTAAATGCGATAAAGGGAATGCTGATAAATACGGCGGTGCCTTTATTGTGTCGTCTGACGATGGCTGCATCCAGTGGATGGTTTATGCGCAGAAAGCGGAAAATAAATGCAGTTGTAATGAGAATGGATGCACACCCGAGAGCCCAGCTTGCTGTGCTAGTGGCACATGTGGAACAGATAAGCAGATAACCCTTGCAATGGTTCAATTCATTGATGCGAGTGAGGTGGATCAACTATTTAGTTCACGGTTGAATTCGTTTTTGGAAGAGGGAAGCCAGTCAACTACCATTCCCTAACTTTTGGGCTTTGTGTATAGAACCGGGGGTGACTGAGGCTGGAAAAGAAAAGCATTGTACATATGTATTTGACAACTTCCACCTTCCAAGCGGTGATTCACCGCTTATTGTTGTCGTAGCCAATATATTATCTGGTGGTACCGCACTAGATCCGGGTCCGTAAAAGGTAGTCTATAGGAGATGAGCTCTTGACCAATGATCCAAGAAGCTGATTAAGGAATAGCAAACATGATAATCCTGTGGTATGCTAGATAAAAAGCAGTTAGCTGAGCTGCAAACTCTTCGGTGACGTCTGCGACTGTCCTAATATTGAGGTGTAGTGGCGACAGGTTATAAGGCACTGGAATTGGGCTTGAAATATCAAAAGGCAATATATAATTATGGTCTGTAAACGATAGTCTTACCAGAAGAAAAACCAGAGACTACAAGACAATGGATACTATGCCTGGATACTTGGCACCAGTATTGCTTCTCTAGCAGCTGCAGTTTATCTAATTCAAGACACAGATATGCCCGCCTTTTATGTTCATATCCTAGAATCCTGCATAACACCTGAAGATGGGATACCCACCTCGGGCGACTCAGTGGGTGTCACCGGCACCTATCTTAGCCTGGCACACCGGACCGCAGGAGGTCCGCAGGGTTGCCAAGGCATTCAGGAACCAATTCCCGTAATGATGTCATACACAGGAAATCCCTTATCTAAAGAGACTATCTGCTTAACCTCTAGAAGATTAAATAATTAATTTTATTTATCTATATATCTATTCTTTAACTTCTTATATTATCAGTATATAGCAAGCAGTCTGCAGATATATTACAAGTATTCTAGTTTTTTTAATACTTCTATTTAAAAAAATTAAATATTTAAATTAAGATTTTTATAACTATTTTTTACAGTTTTAATTACTTTTCCTTCTGCTTTACTGCTATTATATCTATATATAAGTAATCTTGTAATAAATAAAGATATTATATTTATTAAATATTTTTAAATAATCTTTTTTTTATTTTAAAAAAAACAGTTTAATCTTCTGTATTAAATAATAATTTTTTTTTATTTAAATATTTAAAAACTATTATTTTAAACAGTCCTCCAGTTATTAACAGACTAATAAATAATTTATAGCTCTTCTGCCAGTACAGATAATATTTAATATATTAATAATAATAATAAAAATTATAGAAAATAATAAAAAAAAAATTTTAAATTTAATTTTTTCAAGATTTTTAGAGACAAGGACCTATATTAATATTTAATCTTTATATAAAATTTAAAGTACTATTTCAGAAGTAAATCCTACCTTTTTTTAAAAAAAAAATAAAGATCCTGTTTACAGAGATATATTTATTAAAATCTCTTTAAAATTTATAGTATTTAATATATTTTAAAAATTTTAAAAAAGTAATATTTAAAGACTTTAAAATTTTTTTAATAAAGTAAATAAAAAATAAAGAAAATTAAAAATAAATCTATACTTATAATTTTACTTAACTAAGGCAGAGCCTAAATCAATCAGTCTAAACTATATTAAATAAATATATTCTTTTAACAGAATTTATATAGAAGAATATCAACTAGTTTTTTATTAATTACTTTTTTAAAACCCTGCAGCCAAATCTGCAAAAAAATATTAAATAAATTTCTAAATTACTAATTAATAAAAAATTTAAAAATCTTTTTAAAACAGATACTTTAATAAAATAATATAAACAGCTAGTAAAGCAGAATAAAGAAATCTATTAAATACTATAATTATATAATAGATTATTCTTTAAAAAACAGTTCTCTTAAAAAAAGAATTTTTTTTAAAAAAAAAACTTTTTTTAAAAAAACTTCTCTGCTTTCTAAAATAGTGCTGTACTGTACTTAAAATATAAATATTCTGAAAAAAAAAATAGCTACTTTAAACAGCAGATCTCAGAAAAAAAATACTTAAATAAAAAAAAATACTACTTTATTTATAAAAAGAAAAAATACTATTTCTAAAATTATTATTTTTAAAAAAATAAAAGATTTTCTATAAATATAATCTTCAGTAAAGCAAAATCTTTAACAGTAAAAAAAAAAAGTAATTTCTCTTTTTAACAGAAAAATATACTTCTGATTTTTAATATAATTAAATCTAATATTTTATTATAATTTCCTTTTCTCTATACAGATATTTAACTGTATTTAAAGAAAAAATAGGCTACTGTCAATATATTATTAAATATAAAGATAGATAATAATTTTATATTATACTAATAGCTAAAAGAACAGGGCTTTCAGTTTAATACTAGCCAGATACTGGCCTCTGTCTGTTTTATTAATAATTAAATTGTATTCTGATATAGAATATTACAAAAAAATATAAAAATTTTTAATTTAAATAGTAATATCTACAGCTATATTATATAATTCTATATTATTAATATAGCAAGCTATAATATTATATTAAAAAAAAGCTGAATAGATTCTGTAGACCCCAATCTTAATATTACTATAAAAAAATAATAATATTACAGTGAATTATCTGCAGTTAATATAATCTTTTATTTTTATTTTAAACAGTATTGTTAAATAGAAGAATCTAGAATACTGTTTAACTTTATTATTTTAAATCAGATAATACTTAGTTTTTTTAAATAGTATATTTAATTTAAAAAAATATTTTCAGAATAAAAAACAGAATTAATTTTTACTGAATTAATAGAATATATAATTTTATTTAAATCTAATACAAAACTACTATATAGATCTCTGTATAGTATATTTTATATAAAATTAAAGTTACTGTAAAACTATTTAAATAAAATAGTTAAAAAAAAATAAATTTAATTATTCAGTAAATCAGCTGCAGCCTCTATTTTTTATATAAAGAAATTTAATAAAAATCTATAATTATATATAGACTATTAAAGATTAAATAAAATTATAGTCAAGAATTGCTATTTACTACCACAGATCAATAAAATAATAGACTGTTTAAAAAATATTAAAATCTTTATAAAATTAAATCTGTATAATATCTATTATTAAATCTATATTTATTAAAGGAACAAATAGAAAATAGTATTTTAAACTTACTATAGACAGTATAAATATATAATAATACTATTTAAACTATATAATATCTCTTCAATATTCCAGACCTATATAAATAAAATATTAAAAAAAATCCTCAATAATTACTATATTATATATTTTAATAATATCCTTATCTTTTCTAAAACAGAAAAAAAATATATCTAGTATATCAGTAAAATACTAGAACAGTTAAAATATTATAATCTCTTTATAAAAATATTAAAATATATATTCTATATAGAGGAAGTTTACTTTCTGGGCTTTATTATAGAGAGAAAAGAAATCTATCTGAATCTCTTTTAATTAAATATAATTATTTAATAGCCTGAGCTACAATCTATCTATAATATACAGATATTTTTAAAATTTACTAGATTCTTTAAAAAATTTATCTATCAGTATACAGCAATTACTGCTTCTTTTATAGATCTACTGAAAAAGTTAAATACAGATAAATAATTCTAAATAATATCTGAAAAATATACTGCTTTTAAAAAACTAAAGAAGGCTTTTACTGTCACGGTGTGACCCCTGGTCCCTGTTCTGCCTGTCCTGACCGCCTGCCACGTGACCTTCCCGCCATATATCTACCTGCCCGAAACCAATCCTGTTATAGCTCTTCAAGCTACATCTTATCTATCTGTCTATATCTATTTTTAATCTATACTCTGTCTGTATATCAACCTTATTCTGAATCTTGTCTAAACCAGCACTTTAATATTATATAGTTTCTTCCTATAAAATTGTTACATCTAAAAATACCTACTATTCTCCAGCCCCCCACTAACTCAATATCCCTGCAGAAATTTACCTAGAGTATTTCTAAAAATTTTAATAAATAGTTTAAATACTATAAAAAAATCTATAATTTTATAATTACTATAAAATCTATTTATAAAAAAAAACAAGCCCACAGAAACCTCTTAACTAAAATAAATAATATTTAAATTTTAAAATATATCTATTAACTAGCTATTATTATAAATAAAAAAAAAAAACTATCTAGATAGCTACTTTAACTATTAATATATTTATTTAAATTTCTAAACCTAATACTAAAAAACCAGTAGCTTTTTTAATAAAAATATCTATATTAATTAATCCTCTATCTACTATTTTTACCAGTCTTTTTAAATAACTATTTAATTTTAACAAGTTTAACAGCAACTACTAAAACTTTTACTATTTTATCTTTCAAATTAAAAAAAAAATAATTATTATGTCACCGGCGCCTATCTTAGCCTGGCACACCGGACCGCAGGAGGTCTGCAGGGTTGCCAAGGCATTCGGGAACTGATTCTCATAATAATGTTATACACAGAAAATCCCTTATTTAAAAAGACTACCCACTTAACCCCTAGAAGGTCAAGTAATTAATTCTATTTATCTATATATCTATCCTTCAACTCCTTATATTATCAGTATATAATAAACAGTCTGTAGATATATTACAAGTATTCTAAACTCTTCAATACTTCTATTTAAAGAAACTAAATACCTAAATCAAAACTTTTATAACTGTTTTTTATAGTTTTAATTACTTTAATTCCTGCTTTACTGCTATTATATTTATATATAGATAATTTTATAATAAATAGAGATATTATATTTATTAAATATCTTTAAATAATCTTCTCTCTGCTTTAAAAAAACAGTTTAATCTTCTGTATTAAATAATAATCTTCTTTTTATTTAAATATTTAAAAACTATTATTTTAAATAGTCCTCCAGCCATCAACAGATTAGTAAATAATTTATAGCTCTTCTGTCAGTGCAGATAATATCTAATATATTAATAATAATAATAAAAATTATAAAAAAAAATAAAAAAAAAATTTTAAACTTAATTCTTTTAAAATCTTTAAAAATAAAGACCTATATTAATATTTAATCTTTATACAGAATTTAAAATATTATTTTAAAAATAAATTCTACTTTTTCTTTAAAAAAAAATAAAAATTCTATTTACAGAAATATATCTATCAGAATCTCTTTAAAATTTATAATATTTAATATATCCTGAAGATCTTAAAAAAGTAATATTTAAAAATTTTAAAATTTTTCTAATAGAATAAATAAAAAATAAAAAAAATTAGAAATAAATCTGTATTTATAATTTTATTTAACTGAGGCAGGGCTTAAATTAATCAGTTCAGACTATATTAAATAAATATATTTTTTTAACAGAATTTATATAAAAAAATATTAATCAGTTTTTTATTAATTATTTTTTTAAAATCCTGCAGCCAGATCTGCAGAAAAATATTAAATAGATTTTTAAATTACTGATTAATAAAAGATTTAAAAATTTTTTTAAAGTAAATATTTTAACAGAATAATATAAACAACTGGTAAAGCAGAATAAAAAAATCTATTAAATACTGTAATTATACAGTAAATCATCTTTTAAAAAACAGTCCTTTTAAAAAAAAAACTCTTTTTTAAAAAAAAACTTTTCTCAGAAAAACTCCTCTACTTTTTAAAGCAGTACTGTATTATATTTAAAATATAAATATTTTAAAAAAAAAGACAGTTATTTTAAGCAGCAGGTCTTAGAAAAAGAAAAAAAATATTTAAATAGAAAAAAATACTGTTTTATTTATAAAAAAAAAGTATTATTTTTAAAACTATTATTTTTAAAAAAATAAAGAACCTTCTGTAAATATAATCTTTAATAAAATAAAATCTTTAATAATAAAAAAAATAATTTTTTTTTCAGTAAAAAGACATATTTTTAATTCTTAATATAATTAAACCTAATATTTTATTATAATTTCCTCTTCTCTACACAGATATTCAACTGCATTTAAAAAAAAATAAACTACTATTAATATATTATTGAATACAGAAACAAATAATAATTTTATATTATATTAATAATTAAAAAAATAGGGCTTCTAGTTTAATACTAGCCAGATACTGACCTCTATTTATTTTATTAATAATTAAATTATACTTTAATATAGAATATTACAGAAAGATATAAAGATCTTTAATTTAAATAATAATATCTACAGTTATACTATATAATTTTATATTATTAATATAATAAACTATAATATTATACTAGAAAAAAGCTGGATAGATTCTATAAACTTTAATCTTAATATTACTATAAAAAAATAGTAATACTGCAACAGATTATCTGTAGTTAATATAATTTTCTACTTTTATTTTAAACAGTATTATTAAATAGAAGAATCCAGAATACTGCTTAGCTTTATTACTTTAAATTAGATAATATTTAGTCTTTTTAAACAGTATATTTAATTTAAAAAAATATTTTTAAAATAAAAAACAGAATCAATCTCTACTAGATTAATAAAGTATACAATTCCATTCAAACCTGGTATAAAATCACTATATAGACCTCTGTATAGTATATTCTATATAGAATTAAAATTATTATAAAATTATTTAAATAAAATAATTAAAAAAAAATAGATTTAATTATCCAGTAGACTAGCTGCAGCCTTTATTTTTTATATAAAAAAATTTAATAGAAATCTGCAATTATATATAGACTATTAAAAGTTGAATAAGATTATAGTCAAAAATTACTATCTACTACTATAGATTAATAAGATAATAAATTATTTAAAAAATATTAAGGTCTTTATAAAGTTAAACCTGTATAATATCTATTATCAGATCTATATTTATTAAAAAAATAAATAGAAGACAGTATTTTAAACTTGCTATAAACAGTATAAATATATAGTAATACTATTCAGACTATATAATATCTCTTTAATATTTCAGATCTATATAAATAAGATATTAAAAAAAATCTTTAATAAATACTGTATTATATATTTTAATAATATTCTTATCTTTTTTAAGATAGAGGAGGAACATATCTAATATATTAATAAAATACTAGAATAGCTAGAATATTATAATCTTTTTATAAAGATATTAAAATATATATTCTATATAGAGAAAATTTACTTTCTGGGCTTTATTATAGAGAAAAAAGAAATCTATCTAAATCTCTTCTAATTGGATATAATCACTCAATAGTTTAAGCTATAATTTATCTATAATATACAGATGTTCCTAGAGTTTACTGGATTCTTTAAAAAATTTATCTATTAATATACAGTAATTACTGCTCCTCTTATAGATCTGTTAAAGAAGTTAAATATAAATAAATAATTTTAAATAATATCTAAAAAATATACTACTTTTAAAAAATTAAAAAAAACTTTTATAAAATTATTAATTTTAAAATATTTTAACTCTGAGCAGCAATATTTTATAATTATAGATATATTAAATTATATAATAGTTAATATTCTTCTATAACCTATAAATAGACTGCAAGAGTTCTGTAAATAAAAAATTTAAAAATTAATTATTTTCTATTTAAAAAAACTGAAAAATACTAAATAATAATAAAAAATGTATAATCAAAAATTATTAATAATTATTAAAAATTTTAAAGTATAGTATTATTACTTTACAGATAGACTACAGACAGTTTATATATAAACTGATTATATAAACCTTAAATATTTTTTTATAATAAAGACTTTGAATATAAAACAGGTTTAATAGACTGAATTATTTACAGTATATAATTTTATAATTAAATATAAATCTAACTATAGAAATCCTACAGATATACTATTAAAACAGTAGAACTACTAGCCAAATATTAAAAAAAATAGAATATTAAAATATTACTAATACTCTAGAGAAAGCTGCAGCTAAGAAATTTTTAAAAGTTATTTTTATAAAATAAAATAAATTTTAAAAAATTATCTTAAAAAATAAAAAAAAATCCAGAACTTTTATCCCTAAAGAGTAATATTATAATTAAAATTAAAAATATCTATACTCTAAATTATACTGTACTGTATAAAAATTAAGTTAATATATAAATAGATTTGCAGATAGATCAGACTAGTAAATAAATAGATAATAATTATCTGCAGAAGTACTAAATTAATATATAAAATAATTTATAAATAGATCAGACCAGTAAACAGACAGAAAATAGCAATACTTTATAGATAAATTTAATTAATATACAGAGCAACTACAGAAAAATCAAATATAAATCTAATATTAAAAGTTTTAAAATTTTAATACAGCAGGTACAACTTAGGAATATCTTTATATAATATATAGCTAATCCACACTATTTATCTAGTTAAATTATTTCTTCAGAGATTTAGAGCTTTAATAAAAAAGATTTTATATAATATAAAAATACTTTATATATATTTTCAGATACTGCACTGCAGCAGAAGCTATTATATATCTATTATAATAATTTTTTTACAGAATATTTTAAACAAAACAGAATACTAGATTTTATTTATTAATATTTCTGATAGAATCCTATATTAAAAAATATAGTAGAATATATTGCTAGTTATACTGTATATCAGTATAATAAAACCTTATATTATTATAGATATAAATAACTGAATCCTCTACCAGTCCCAGAAAAACTATAAAAATCAATAATACTAGATTTTATTATAGATTTACTATTAACAGACTACAAAGATTCTGTCTATAATATAATCTTAATTTTAATAGATAGATTTATAAAGACAGTATAATATATTTTGATATAAAGTACTATCAATGTTATGGGACCAAGGCCCTATATAAAAAGCTTGGCCTCAGGCACCGAATCGACACCTGAGGCCTCGCTCGCAATGTATTAGTCATCAATGTTCACTTAGTAATATTAATATAATAAAAGGATTTTTAGTGAACAGAAAGAATAGCTCTCCAGCTATTTCTTCTTATTTTAAAATATATTTAGATTAAAACAATCTATTCAACCTATAATATTAAAAATAGCTTATTTTTATAAAGTCCTAGACAGAGCCTGACTAGATATATAAACAGAATAGATAATATTTTACAGAAAATTATATAATTAATACTATAGTATAAAAACCCTAGATAGAGCCCAACTAGATATATAAATAGAACAGACAATACTTACAGAGAACTATATAATTAATACTACTGTATAAAAATCCTAGACAGAGTCTGACTAGATATATAAATAGAATAGACTATTAAAAAAAATATTAAAATAACAGAATAAATAGATTTAAAAGTATCAAAGTTATTAACAGTATTTATAATAATATATAATAATAAAAATATATAGTTTTTTCTATAAAAATTAATCTATATCTGAACAGAAATAGTAAAGTAAAAATAAATCTTTAAAAAACAGATTAACAAGTTATAAAGATATAATACAGCCCCAACAGTTAATAATAGAAAAAAATTTCTATATCAGTATAAACTATATTCAAAACTTCAACCTCAGTACCCGGATATAAAACTGTTTAATAGAGAAAATAAATATAATTATAAACTGTTTAAACTGAATATATATATAAAGATAGTTATTAATAAAAATTACTATTTTATAAACTTTAAATAAATTTTTTATATCTACAGCTACTTATATAAACAGATAATTTAATAAATTTTTCTATAAATCAGTTTCTAGAATTTAAAGACTATATAATTTAAGAATTTATTTATAATTATAAATAAAGTTTTTAGAAATCCCAATATTTAAAAAAAAAACCCTGAATCAGATTAATATAATAAAGTAAAGATAGACAGAACTTAAAAAATTTTTAAATAACTTTAATAAAACCTTACTTTAGACAGAAAGTCAAGACTGATTAAATAAATAGAAAAAAACTATACTGGATACTACAATAAACTGAAAGATTATTAAAGAATTAATTAAAATTCTATAAAAATCTATTTATAAAGGCTACTGTAACCAGTTATACTATATAAACTATAATTTAAATAGGATTTTTTTTTTATTAAAAAAAATTATATTTATATTTCTTTAGTATAGCAGAAACTGAGTCCAGAATTAATAAAATAAAAATTTATTAAAATAGTTACTATACAATAAACTTTATAGATATTCCTTAAAGAAATATAAAAAAAATAAAAAATAGAAAATTATCTCTGTTATAAATATAAAGATTATTTAATCTAACAATACTTTTTTAAATCTGTTATATAATTAATAAAAATAGCTGTAGTAATAACTATTTTATAAAAACAGAAAAACTAGAATAATAATTTAAATAAAAATTCAGATTCAGAAAAAAAAAATTTAGTATAAAATTATATATTTAAATAAAAAATTTTAATTAAAACTGAAAACAATTAAAAAAGTTTTAA